>JAQBSW010004613.1:0-57500 GCA_029291075.1 Eudiplozoon nipponicum
ATTGTGCACCAACCGATAAAGGGTGAGTCCGGTCCGCGTCAAAATCCTAATATAATTGTTACTGCATTTCTAGTCTACGGCATTTACAACGTGCATTTACCCAAAATGTTCTGTTCCATAACAGAAATTGTGCACCAACCGATAAAGGGTGAGTCCGGTGCGCGTCAAAATCCTAATATAATTGTTACTGCATTTCTAGTCTACGGCATTTACAGCGTGCATTTACCCAAAATGTTCTGTTCCATAACAGAAATTGTGCACCAACCGATAAAGGGTGAGTCCGGTCCGCGTCAAAATCCTAATATAATTGTTACTGCATTTCTAGTCTACGGCATTTACAGCGTGCATTCACCCAAAATGTTCTTTTCAATAACAGAAATTGTGCACCAACCGATAAAATGGTGAGTCCGGTCCGCGTCAAAATCCTAATATAATTGTTACTGCATTTCTAGTCTACAGCATTTACAGCGTGCATTTACCTAAAATGTTCTGTTCAATAACACAAATTGTGCACCAACCGATAAAGGGTAAGTCCGGTCCGCGTCAAAATCCTAATATAATTGTTACTGCATTTCTAGTCTACGGCATTTACAACGTGCATTTACCCAAAATGTTCTATTCCATAACAGAAATTGTGCAACAACCGATAAAGCGTGAGTCCGGTCCGCGTCAAAATCCTAATATAATTGTTACTGCATTTCTAGTCTACAGCATTTACAGCGTGCATTTACCTAAAATGATCTGTTCAATAACAGAAATTGTGCACCAACCGATAAAGGGTGAGTCCGGTCCGCGTCAAAATCCTAATATAATTGTTACTGCATTTCTAGCCTACGGCATTTACAACGTGCATTTACCCAAAATGTTCTGTTCCATAACAGAAATTTTGCACCAACCGATAAATGGTGAGTCCGGTCCGCGTCAAAATCCTAATATAATTGTTACTGCATTTCTAGCCTACGGCATTTACAGCGTGCATTTACCCAAAATGTTCTGTTCCATAACAGAAATTGTGCAACAACCGATAAAGGGTGAATCCGGTCCGCGTCAAAATCCTAATATAATTGTTACTGCATTTCTAGTCTACGGCATTTACAACGTGCATTTACCCAAAATGTTCTTCTCAATAACAGAAATTGTGCACCAACCGATAAAAGAGTAAGTCCGGTCCGCGTCAAAATCCTAATATAACTGTTACTGCATTTCTAGTCTACGGCATTTACAGCGTGCATTTACCCAAAGTGTTCTGTTCAATAACAGAAATCGTGCACCAACCGATAAAAGGGTGAGTCCGGTCCGCGTAAAAATCCTAAAATAATTGTTACTGCATTTCTAGTCAACGGCATTTACAGCGTGCATTTACCAAAAATTTTCTGTTCAATAACAGAAATCCTGCACCTACCGATAAATGGGTGAGTCCGGTCAGCGTAAAAATCCTAAAATAATTGTTACTGCATTTCTACTCTACAGCATTTCCAGCGTGCATTTACCTAAAATGTTCCGTTCAATAACAGATATTGTGCACCAACCGATAAAGGGTTAGTCAGGTCCGCGTCAAAATCCTAATATAAATGTTACTGCATTTCTAGTCTACGGCATTTACAACGTGCATTTAACCAAATTGTTCTGTTCCATAACAGAAATTGTGCAACAACCGATAAAAGGGTGAGTCCGGTTCGCGTCAAAATCCTAATATAATTTTTACTGCATTTCTAGTCTACAGCATTTACAGCGTTCATTTACCCAAAATGTTCTTTTCAATAACAGAAATTTTGCACCAACCGATAAAAGGGTGAGTAGGGTCCGTGTCAAAATCCTAATATAATTGTTACTGCATTTCTAGTCTAGGGCATATACAGCGTGCCTTTACCCAAAATGTTCTGTTCAATAACAGAAATTGTGCACCAACCGATAAAGGGTGAGTACGGTCCGCGTCAAAATCCTAATATAATTGTTACTGCATTTCTAGTCTACGGAATTTACAGCGTGCATTCATCCAAAATGTTCTTCTCAATAACAGAAATTGTGCACCAACCGATAAAAGAGTGAGTCCGGTCCGCGTCAAAATCCTAATATAATTGTTACTGCATTTCTAGTCTACGGCATTTACAGCGTGCATTCACCCAAAATGTTCTTTCAATAACAGAAATTGTGCACCAACCGATAAAAGGGTGAGTCCGGTCCGCGTCAAAATCCAAATATAATTGTTACTGCATTTCTAGTCTACAGCATTTCCAGCGTGCATTTACCTAAAATGTTGCGTTCAATAACAGATTTTGTGCACCAACCGATAAAGGGTTAGTGAGGTCCGCGTCAAAATCCTAATATAAATGTTACTGCATTTCTAGTCTACGGCATTTACAACGTGCATTTACCCAAATTGTTCTGTTCCATAACAGAAATTGTGCACCAACCGATAAATGGTGAGTCCTGTCCGCGTCAAAATCCTAATATAATTGTTACTCCATTTCTAGTCTACGGCATTTACAGCGTGCATTCACCCAAAATGTTCTGCTCAAGAACAGAAATTGTGCACCAACCGATAAAGGGTGAGTCCGGTCCGCGTCAAAATCCTAATATAATTGTTACTGCATTTCTAGTCTACGGCATTTACAGCGTGCATTCATCCAAAATGTTCTTCTCAATAACAGAAATTGTGCACCAAATGTTTTGTTCAATAACAGAAATTGTGCACCAACCGATAAAGGTTGAGTCCGGTCCGCGTAAAAATCCTAAAATAATTGTTACTGCATTTCTAGTCTACGGCATTTACAGCGTGCATTTACCTAAAATGTTCTGTTCAATAACAGAAATCGTGCACCAACCGATAAAGGGTGAGTCCGGTCCGCGTCAAAATCCTAATATAATTGTTACTGCATTTCTAGTCTACAGCATTTACAGCGTGCATTTACCAAAAATGTTCTGTTCAATAACAGAAATTGTGCACCAACCGATAAAGGGTGAGTCCGGTCCGCGTCAAAATCCTAATATAATTGTTACTGCATTTCTAGTCTAGGGCATATACAGCGTGCCTTTACCCAAAATGTTCTTTTCAATAACAGAAATTGTGCACCAACCGATAAAGGGTGAGTCCGGTCCGCGTCAAAATCCTAATATAATTGTTACTGCATTTCTAGTCTACAGCATTTACAGCGTGCATTTACCTAAAATGTTCTGTTCAATAACAGAAATTGTGCACCAACCGATAAAGGTTGAGTCCGGTCCGCGTAAAAATCCTAAAATAATTGTTACTGCATTTCTAGTCTACGGCATTTACAGCGTGCATTTACCTAAAATGTTCTGTTCAATAACAGAAATCGTGTACCAACCGATAAAAGGGTGAATCCGGTCCGCGTAAAAATCCTAAAATAATTGTTACAGCATTTCTAGTCTACAGCATTTACCGCGTGCATTTACCAAAAATGTTCTGTTCAATAACAGAAATTGTGCACCAACCGATAAAGGGTGAGTCCGGTCCGCGTCAAAATCCTAATATAATTGTTACTGCATTTCTAGTCTACAGCATTTACAGCGTGCATTTACCTAAAATGATCTGTTCAATAACAGAAATTGTGCACCAACCGATAAAGGGTGAGTCCGGTCCGCGTCAAAATCCTAATATAATTGTTACTGCATTTGCAGTATACGGCATTTACAACGTGCATTTACCCAAAATGTTCTGTTCCATAACAGAAATTGTGCACCAACCGATAAAGGGTGAGTCCGGTCCGCGTCAAATCCTAATATAATTGTTACTGCATTTGCAGTCTACGGCATTTACAACGTGCATTTACCCAAAATGTTCTGTTCCATAACAGAAATTGTGCACCAACCGATAAAGGGTGAGGCCGGTCCGCGTCAAAATCCTAATATAATTGTGACTGCATTTCTAGTCTACGGCATTTACAGCGTGCATTCATCCAAAATGTTCTGTTCAATAACAGAAATTTTGCACCAACCGATAAAAGGGTAAGTAGGGTCCGCGTCAAAATCCTAAAATAATTGTTACTGCATTTCTAGTCTACAGCATTTACCGCGTGCATTTACCAAAAATGTTCTGTTCAATAACAGAAATTGTGCACCAACCGATAAAGGGTGAGTCCGGTCCGCGTCAAAATCCTAAAATAATTGTTACTGCATTTCTAGTCTACGGCATTTACAGCGTGCATTTACCCAAAATGTTCTGTTCAATAACATAAATCGTGTACCAACCGATAAAAGGGTGAGTCCGTTCCGCGTAAAAATCCTAAAATAATTGTTACTGCATCTCTAGTCTACAGCATTTACCGCGTGCATTTACCAAAAATGTTCTTTTCATTAACAGAAATTTTGCACCAACCGATAAAATGGTGAGTAGGGTCCGCGTCAAAATCCTAAAATAATTGTTACTGCATTTCTAGTCTACAGCATTTACCGCGTGCATTTACCAAAAATGTTCTGTTCAATAACAGAAATTGTGCACCAACCGATAAAGCGTGAGTTCGGTCCGCGTCAAAATCCTAATATAATTGTTACTGCATTTCTAGTCTACGGCATTTACAACGTGCATTTACCCAAAATGTTCTGTTCCATAACAGAAATTTTGCACCAACCGATAAAGGGTGAGTCCGGTCCGCGTCGAAATCCTAATATAATTGTTACTGCATTTCTAGTCTATGGCATTTACAGCGTGCAATAACGCAAAATGTTCTGTTCAAGAACAGAAATTGTGCACCAACCGATAGAGGGTGAGTCCGGTCCGCGTCAAAATCCTAATATAATTGTTACTGCATTTCTAGTCTACAGCATTTACAGCGTGCAATTACCTAAAATGTTCTGTTCAAGAACAGAAATTGTGCACCAACCGATGGAGGGTTGGTTAAAGTACTGTCCTTAATTCCGGAGTGGAAATGCGGAATGCACAAATAACCACTGACAATTTCCATAAAAATATTTTCCAATGCAATAGAATCGACAGTGCCGAAGTTTTCACGGTAATGAATATGGACAAGAAATCTCAGCATGTCGCAGTCAAATTGCAGCTTTTAAGTACTAGAGAGACTTGAGAAAAATTACTGTCCTTAATTCCGACGTGGAAGTGCAGAATGCACAAATAACCACTGACAATTTCCATAAAAATATTTTCCGATACAATAGAATCGACAGTGCCGAAGTTTTCACGGTAATGAATATGGACAAGAAATCTCAGCATGTCGCAGTCAAATTGCAGCTTTTAAGTACTAGAGAGACTTGAGAAAAATTACTGTCCTTAATTCCGACGTGGAAGTGCAGAATGCACAAATAGCCTCTTACAATTTCCATAAAATTATTTTCCGATACAATAGAATCGACAGTGTCGAAGTATTCACGGTAATGTAATATGGGCAAGAAATCTCAGCATGTCGCTGTCAAATTGCAGCTTCAAGAAAGTCATAAAAAGAAGTGCAGAGAGCACAATCAACGAATGAATTTCCCCATAAAAATAATGTTTCATACAATATAAGCGACAGTGCCCAAGTGTCCTCGATAATGGAACGTGGATAAGAAATATGAGCATGTGGCTGTCAGACTGCAGATTCAAGAACTTTACAGACATAAACAGAAAAAGGACACTTAATTTTTAAGCGATAGGTAGGAATGCACAAACAGCCAATGAAATTTCCTTTAAAAATTATGTTTCAAGCAATAGAAACCACAGTGCCAAAGTGTCGGCAGTAAAGGAATATGGACAAGATATATGAGCATGTAGCTGTCATATTGCAGCTTCAGAAACTTAAAAATCATAAAAAGAAAAAAGAATTCTTAATTTTTGCGCGGAAGTGCAGAGTTCACAAACCAACAATGAAATTTCCCATAAAAATAATGTTTTATACAATATAAGCGACAGTGTCCAAGTGTCCACGATAATGGAATGTGGATAAGAAATATGAGCATGTCGCAGTCAGATTGCAGATTCGAAAACTAAACAGACATAAAAAGAAAAAAGAACACTTAATTTTTAGGCGAAAGGGAAGATCACACAAACAGCCTCTGAAATTTACTGTATAAATCTTGTTTCAAACAATAGAAGCGACAGTGCCAAATTGTCGACGGTAATGGAGTCGGGACGAAATATATGAGCATGTCGCTGTCAAATTGCAGCTTCAAATACTAAGGAATTCAGTTAAAGTACTGTCCTTAATTCCGGAGTGGAAATGCGGAATGCACAAATAACCACTGACAATTTCCATAAAAATATTTTCCGATGCAATAGAATCGACAGTGCCGAAGTTTTCACGGTAATGAATATGGACAAGAAATCTCAGCATGTCGCAGTCAAGTACTAGAGAGACTTGAGAAAAATTACTGTCCTTAATTCCGACGTGGAAGTGCAGAATGCACAAATAACCACTGACAATTTCCATAAAACTATTTCCCCAATCAATAGAAGCGGCATTGCCTATGTATTCACTGTAATGGGAAGTGGGTGAGAAATCTGAGAATGTCGAAGTCACAGCTGATACAAGAACTAAGCAATCATAAAAGGAAAAACGAACTCGGATGTGGAGAGTGCGCAAAGAGCCACTGAAATTTTCCATAAAATTATCCTTTCGTACAATAGAAGCGACAGTGCCGCAGTGACCACGATAATGGCAAGTGGATAGAAAATCTGAGCATGTCGCTGTCAAATTGCGGCTTTAAGTACTAGACAAACTTGAGAAAATGTACAGTCATTAATTCCGACGTGGAAGTGCAGAATGCACAAATAGCCTCTTACAATTTCCATAAAATTATTTTCCGATACAATAGAATCGACAGTGCCGAAGTATTCACGGTAATGTAATATGGGTAGCGCTAGGACCGGATGCCTTTAAGATAATATTTGATAAGAGACAAATTTATGCTTTCCAACTCTTAAGTGTAAATGTAAAGGAAGATATTTCCGAAAAAAATAAAGTGACAATTGAATAGAATAGAATAGAATATTTTATTCAGATTCAAACCAATATGCTCCATCAAATAGATAATAATATTGGAAAATTGACAATATAAAAAAGATATCACATCACATAAATATGTTCAATTAGTCTCGTGTAGATAGTAAATCTCACCAGAACGTTCGGCTGTAAAGAGTAAAAGATTCATAATCGAAATAGGAAAAATTGGTTGGTATAAACTTATGTTTGACATTATCCAAAATATGCGGAACAATGTAAAGTAATTTTTTTAAGGTGTATTGTTGACTAACATGATGATATAACGCATAACATTGCAATTTCAATAATGCAAAACTTGAAATAAAAAATCTCGCAAGGTATGTTGCTGATCCTAATTATCCTTGTCTTTTATTCAACCATGAGTAGAAACTATTATCGTAATCAAAATAAAAAAAGTATTATCAGCATGGATTGTAAACTTCTAATAGTTCAGTAGATAAAAATTTAAAAGGCATCTTAGATGAGGCGTTTTCTTTGTACAGCTTCTATTTTTTATTGGATAAACCATTTTTAATGGATTTCAAGTAGTGGGTTATTCTAGTATCGGGACCCCAAATCCAAATTATATACATTTTAAATTTTATATCATTCGATAAGATATTTTCGACTCATTAGTGCCCATCTGTTCTTGGCACTGCCTACTATCCTTTCTATTAATAGGCTGTCTTTTTTATGAGAAGGTAGTGTATGTGGAGGCATATTTCCTCCGACAAAATTAAATTGACATTTATTGATAAATTTAAACCACTGTGTTCGATTGAAACGAATATGATTTAAAAATAAAGTATTCGTTTATTTTCTTAGAATATTCTTTGTTTAAATACTTGACAGTATATATACTTTTGAATTGTGCGTAATTTCAAGTTCGCAAATTAGAACCTTGACTGGCCTGACTTTCCTTAGCAAGCTGCATTTGTTTCTCCATAATTTAGTTTATAAAATCTTGAACTTCTTACAATAAACAACTGCTATAATTTTGTGTTTTGAAGCATATATAATTTGGACGTTCTGGAAAAGGTAATTAATAATTCTGGTTTTTGCGTCTTATTTCCTTCCAGATTATTTAACTCTGGTGTATTGCAACGTGTTAAATACACAACCCGTTGCCTAATAAAAATTATCAAAAATATATATTTACGTTAGAGTTTAGGCGCTTTTAGCTAATGTAAGAGATTTTTCGGGTAGTTATCTAGTTCGGGATGCTGTACCATTCCTGCATATACCATAGTTTGTGTTGAGATCCGAAGATTGGTCCCCGACCTTTTCCGATGGGTGATGGAGTAGGCAAGTCAAATCATCATACGCATATTGTACACAATGTTGCAAAATTAAAAACTTCACAGTTAGTCCAAATTGACTGTGCTCTAGAGGCAACAAAACGACATATTGTCAACAAAATTGAATTTGTGCAAAAACAAAAACAAATTTTATCAGATATGTATAGCCATTTTCGCATTGTCTTCAAATATATACTAATAAACATTTCTTTATATATAAATTGGAAAGCAAACAAGATAGAAATATGTGAACCATTATGCAAATTAATAGGTAATCATTCATTGTTACCCGTTTGAGTTTATGAACAAAATTCAAGATAGAAATGTTATAAACAAGATTATGGTATTTTTGATGTTACGTCTTTGTTTATGCAAATGTTCCAATGATTAAACCACTGACATTATAGTCAAAGCGGTAGATCAAGATATACACACAATGGTGCCAGGTCACACCTACGCAGCTTATCTTATTATGCACGAACGACGTACTATTTCGTTTTAATGGAAGTATCTACAAACAGACCGATGGTGTCGGAATAAAGCCCTTATCTCCAGTGTTGGCTGAGATTTTCAGCACCTAGAGAATACATCATTAAAGAGTGACATAAGAAAATGCAAGCTCAATATATACGGTACGCGGATGATATAGTTCTTGTACTTAAGAACAGGTCGCAATCACGAATATTGCTTCAGCGTTTCAACAAAGCACATAAGAATATCGGCTTGACGTCAGAGCATGTGAGAAAGATGACAGTCTGCCTCTTCCCAGATGTACCATTAAAGAAAGAAACTAATGGTAACCAAACAGAACAATTTACCATAAACCAACATGGTTCGGCACAGTATTTGGCATTACAGCAGTTTTGCGCCATTTCAATATAAATTATCAAGAGTTCGTGGTTGCTTTTCAAGAATTCAACAGGTTGATTAGTCAAGATTCTAAAGAAATGAATATAATAAAGCAATTAACGCCTAATGTCTAATGGCTATCCCAGACAATTAATTGAATCAATTATTAAAAGGAGAATTAAACAAAACAGACGTATTGTAACAGAGAAGAAACAGTCTACCTAAACATCGAATTTAGTGATGCAGTTTCGAATGGTACGCAGAAAGTTGAAGTTGTTATCATCAAGCACATTTAATGTAGCTAAACTACGTGTTATTTAGGGTGCAACACATCCTTGCCTCTTACCAGCAATCAAGAGAAACAGCCGTTAATGTCGATATAAATATTATTTACCAATATATGATGCGCAAGTTGTCGATCAACTTACGTAGGCCGGTTCGACCAGATGGTTAATTACTCGAATAAGAGAACATTGCAACTCTCTGAACGCCTGTTTTAAATCAAATGGTGAATACACGTCTGCTATTACGCAACAAATCATCAAAATATCGCACGTATGTTCTCCAGACGTAGTATTCCAAAGTAATTACTAAATGAAAACTAGCGGAGCTAGCCACATACGAAGCCTTATGGATAAACAAATTGCAGCCGGATTTATGTGTAAGCAGAAGAAGCACGTACAAGCATTGAGCTCTTGAACTGATGACGCAATGCAATTTGATTGGTTTCTGTTTTTCACACTCTCTCTATGTTCACATATTTCATCTTGTTTTGCTTTCCAATTTATATATAAAGATATGCTCATTAGTAGATATTTGAGAAGACAATGCGAAAGAAATATTTTATATCTGATAAAATTTGTTTTTGTTTTTGCACACAGGAAGGGTACAATGCATTTATTAAAGCTCGCATTTCAAAAAAAACTGAACAAGCCTTAAACACAAGTAATTATCAATTCGTTGTGTTAAACAAAACGGACTAAATGATTTGCAGCAAAACGATATATTTTCAACACAAATAATTATCAATTTACAGTGAAACAAAACGTCTGAATTGTGATGAATACATGTAACACTGAAAATATATGATGATATAAATAAAGCCACTGGTAAATATTGTCACTGAAGATTGATGATAGAAATCGTGTGAAAACAGTCTTCAAGAAACATCCCAAATATTTAATCCGTTGTTTGCTGGATTTTTAAAATTATTTTATTATACTAATCCATTGAACTATAGAATTTGTAGGAATGTGATTGCATAGAACATCTGATGTCCTGATGCGTGAAACGTATCTAATGCAAAGAAAAATTATTGAACCTTCATATGCATTATGATTCACCGCATACTCCTTTATTTAAAAGTGGGGTGTAGCTATCAAAAGATAAACAAAACCCTCTATTAATTACAATTAAAATTACAGTTCAAGAAATCTCAATTAAAACTGGTTGAAATTAAGAAAGATTGTCTCTAGCACTGCTAAATTGAGAGAAATATTGTGTAAAAACAGTGTTAGGATTATTTGACACTAAAGAGCACCATATTTGTCAAAATTGAACATCGCTGGATTTGCAACGCGAGCCGCGTGTTACAAGACAACGGCCGCACAAAATCTAATATAATTGTTCCTCAATTTGTAGCGTATGAACTTATTGCGTGAATTTACTCAAATTATCTCCTGTTGAATAACAGCATATTTGCACTAACGGAAGAGACAAAGATGGTTTGCCACACAAAATCCTAACATAATTGTTCCCTGATTTAGAAGGCATGACTTTACTACGCATTTATTAAATCTATCGCCGAATAACAGCATTTTGCACTATCCGAAGAGACAGACAACGGTTGGCAAAGCAAATTCCTAATATAATTGTTCATCGATTTGTAGCGTATGACCTTACTTCGCATTTATTCAAATTATCTTTTCGAATAACAGCATTTTCTTGTGCACTAAATCCAAAGAGACAGACCAGGAAGTATTTGCGGGTTATGGTATACTTACATTGAACTGGTAGCTGCTGTTGAGTTCCGTGCTTAAGATCTTTCCGGCCTTTTCCCGATGGGTAATGTGAGAAGGATAATTCAAATGATCATTGAATATATGTTGTTTGCAGCATGAAAATTATAGATAGTCCAAATAGAGAGTATTCTTTGTTTAAATACTTGATTTTATTTCTGTGCACTATTTTCAGTTTTCGAACATCTCGCTTTGTCTGGTTTTGTAATTTTGGTCTTGTTGTATTTTAACATTTTTTCCATACTAATTGATTATTACATCCTAAAATATATCACCCATCAATTGTCTTTGTTCTGAATATAGAATTAAAGGGGAAACAGAGCCTAGAACAGGTATAATTATTTGTATCTTTTGCTCAAGTCTTCCAACTCTCTAGATAAATTACGGTGAAATGATTCGACTTCACTTTCAGATTGCTCTACAGTAAGTAAGCCACTTAATTATTATCCCTTATACTCATGGATACCGATATTAAATTTGAGGAATAAGTAGGTTAGTGCAAGATATATGACTTGAACTTAAGTAATGACGATAATAAATCCATATAAAGCTCATCAGACTCACTGTAAATTTTAGACCGTTATGATCTGAATCTATGGAGCTACAGACACGAATAGGTTAGGGCCCTAACAAAATTTGGCGACCGCGCCAGTCCAAGAATATTAAGTCTACCACAGTATAAATCAGAAAACATTCAAGTTGGGCAGGAGATGCCCAAATGATATTCAAGGTTATGAACACGTGAACCCTATGGAGAAATTTGTTGCAGCATGAATGACATTGCCTGAAAATTTCCGAAATGCCTTGGAAAAAATTTTTAGACAGAACTGTGAAGAAAAGCAGTACAATGCATTTGAGTTATTAATGGCCGAAATTCAACAGAGATATCAGCTCGAAAGGTCATGCAATGTGAGAACTATTACGCTTAGAAAAAAATGAGGTGCCAACTTACCGTCCGAATTTTATGAACGTCTTTGCACAAAAGCTTCCAGGTTGAATAAATCTAGAGATGTAGTCAACCTTATTTTACAGCTGAGCTACCAATTAGGTCAGAACAACATTGGAAGTATTTGACAAAAATGAGCATAGATTGGCAAACAAAACTTGTGAGGTTTAGATAAAGGCCTAAAAAACAGCAAGAAACTACGCGTTACGCCGTAGCAGATTCTGGTAGTCAATGCAGTCAGTCAGGCAGATACCAAAACCACCTGACTATACAAGAAACCCTGCGTTTCTTATGAGAAGTTGCTAGCTTGTAGATATTGCAACAACTTGCAGTCAGGATAAGTATAATAGACGTCGGAAAAGTCACCTGCGTCAACGCTTCGGAAGGCCACGCGGATGGTGCAAGGCACATTGCGAATACGGACGAAAAAGGGGGCGCTGGCAAGAATTGTATTTACCCGCGATTAGTGGACCCAGATGGAAAGGAAGCACAAAACCGGTTGAGAGAAATCATCACTGGAAAAAGGACAAAAACCTCCATCAAATATATATAAATAGAATGGTTTTGGAACGAGGTTACCACATTTGTTGAATTCATGGCCAGGATCAGGTGTTGTTGCCTGATGATGGTGTTGAGTGCAGGCGCCGAAACGTCGCCGTAAACAAAGATGTGATAGAACCATTTCCAGTTGAATTAAAAATGATTCAACCCGATCAAAGACAAAACAAAATTGAAATTGTGATAAATCGACCTTGTGTAATCGTTCGTGTACAGCTATTACCCGCGCGCAAAACGCGCATTGATAACCCAAAATGCTTAAACACTGCAAAATATTGAGTTCAAAACCTGCTAGTAGGAGCTGCAGGGGGTTCCATTGCAAAAGGGCTCCCAGATATGCATTTATAAGTATACCAAAGCTAAAGATGCGACTAGAACAAATAACACCGTGATAGAAGGCAAAAGAGTGCGATTCTCACCAAGCGGAAATCTAAACATTGCCGGATTGTCCAGCAATAAGTTCATTATTAAGGATGAATTATCTGGATTAGAATTTTGCTGGGTTGATATTGGTATGAGGTTAGCATAGTTAGTTCAGACGTAGTGGAAGCTAGATTGCCCCACATTTGATTATCAACTATGAGCTGCTAACGGTAGTCCGATTGAGTAAAAGGGATGAGAAATGTCGGTAACGTCAGGCCAAAATCTTCCTTAGCTGGAATTTTCTAGTAGCCAATGTCAAGGACCATATCATTGGTATGGATTGACACATTTCCTGTTGACATTGCACCCCAAAGCTAGGACTATCGCAGAAGGCGTAGGGATAGCAACACCTACTGATTCTAATACGTCGGCAGTTAGAACAGTCCTCTTACCTCGTCCATTAGTCGCACATGACTTTGCCGATATAATCGAGAAGCACCTAGCAGTGTTTCAACCTTTCTCTATGCCAAAGGATAGGTCTGAAGACAGGAGTAGTACACCAAATAGAAGTGTTGGGTTCAAGGTTCTTGTTGACCAAAGGCTCAACCATTGGCACAACACAAGCAACAAGTTGCTTTGTCAGGAATTTCACCAATTGCGCGAAGAGAGGATTTATAGAAGGTCAAATTCAAATTTTGCTTCCCAATAGTGGTAGTTCAAACCTGGAACTGGGTCAATGAGTTTGTGGGTACGTCATTAAACTCAGTGACTAAGGGGTGATTCTTTATCCTTTCCCTAACCAGAGTACTTTGCCCGAGATATAATGAGATATGAGGTTTATTCAACTTCTTTGTAGATCTCCAGAAAGCGTACCATCGGTACCAAAGGAAGAAAGTTCGATACCACTCACCGCAGTCAGATTTGTGAGGGAATCGCATGAATTTCTTCGAATGCTCTTTTTTGGTTTGAAAATGCCAGTCAGACATTCTATGTTTGGCTGAAGAAATCCTTTCAGAATTTTCCATTTGCGAGTATATTTAGACGGCATTAATTGTTTTCGGTCGCTCATGAAATGAATATCGTACGCATTTGGAAACGGTTTTGACCAGGTTGGAACAATATGGATTAGTGGTCAAACCTAATAAGAGTAATATAGGTTGCTCTTCAGTTAAATACCTTGGTCATATACTTTCTAAAGACGGAATTAAACCTTTGGAAGATAAGGTCCAAGCTATTAAGGACGTAACGGAACCCCGAACCGTACGCCAGTTGCGAAGGTTCTTGGGCATGATCAGCTATTATCGTCGATTCATTCCAGGTCTAGCCGGAATTCTTGGATCGTTAGCAAGCCATCTCACTCGTGAAAAGAGCACGATCAAGAAGTCTTGGCCTATAAACTTGAGTCCAGATGACCGAGAAAAATTCCAGAAGGCCAAGGAAATGCTAAGTGACATAACCACATTAGCACCTGTAGATTAGGAAAAACCTTTCGAGTTAATCACAGATGCCCCAGATGTTGCATTAGGGGCAGTGCTACAGCAAAGAGATGAGGATATAGTAAGACCGATTGGGTTTTATAGCCGTAAGCTAAATGATCAAGAAAAACGTTATGATACGTTTGGCAAAGAGCTTCTAGCAGTGTATGCCGCAGTGATACACTTCGAGCATTACTTAGATGGTCACAAGTTTAAGTTATTGACCGATCATAAGCCATTGATCAGCATACTTGGTAAAATAGCTAGGCTTAATTACTCTCGTAGAGTAAATTTCCAAATAACACGGTTCGCAGAGTTTGATTTCAATGTGTCTCATATTGCTGGTAAAGAGAATGTGGTAGCCGATGCACTTAGCCGACCGAATGAAGCTGATGTTGAGCTGATATTTCAAGGTCTATTGAAAAATTTAGATGAATCAATGCACGATTTCTTTAGTCAAATCGAAGGAACGCAATGATTGGATTCCTTTACATTAGTTTAGTCCAAAAGGCCAGGATATGTTCGTAAGCTCATAAGTGGCAAGTGGTTGTTATGTGAAACGTCTAGAAGTCAACCACGACCATATGTGCCGTTGGACTTACGGGCCAAAATTATCCAAGTGTTACACGACATGGGACATCCATCCATTAAAACCACCATTCGATTAATTGACGACAGATACGTATGGCCGCACATGTCTAAAGACATACGGGTATGGGTAAGAGCCTGAGCCGAGTATCAAACGTGTAAAGTGTGGAGACCTACCAGAACCGAGATAAAGAATATTGGGATACCAATTGCACGGTTCAGACACGTACATATAGACATTGTCGAGATGCCCGAGGTTAATGGTAACAAATATTTGCTAACTATGGTAGATAGATTTAGTCGTCAATTCGAAGTGGCAAATTTAAAAGATATGACAGCGCAAGAAGTCTTTTTCGCGTTTCGACATAATTGGATATCGCGTTAAGGTGTTCCGGAAAAGGCCACTAGTGATCGTGGTAGTCAATTTACGTCAGAGCTTTTCATAAGATCCCTCAACATCATGGGAACCACTGTAATACATAATAGCGCGTATAACCCACGAGCGAATGGGATGGTAGAAAGGCTACATCGTGAACTGAAAGCTGCATTAAGGTGTACTAGTGGAACAAGCTGGATACACGATCTTCCTATAGTACTACTCGCCATGCGCAACAGATATAGGGCACAATTAGGAACTTCCATAGCAGAATTGGTTTATGGAGAACCATTAAGGATGCCTGGAGATCTTCTAATAGAAACTCCAAGTAGTCTTGATTGGGCTTCTAGTTATGTAGATTGGTTTGTAGGAGCACTTAGAGACAAGATGTGTCGTTTGGCCCCAACCAAGACTAGAAAAGCTAAAACCAAATGCTATGTGTCCTCTGATTTAAAATCGGCTCCGCATGTGTATATAACTAATGAGAATAGGAAGAACTGCCTAACACCATTTTACAAAGGACTCTACAAGGTCAAGAAGACGACTGACAAGAATGTCATCATAGAAATAAATGGCATTGAAGATTGTGTTACGTTGGATCGCTGTATTCCCCAGTTTATCTGGATTGACGGTATGACTGAATTAACAGATGCGTCGAATGACCGTTCCATGAGCGAATCTGATGTGTGCAATCCAATCATGCAGGCACATAATGAAATGCAGAACTCTGAAGAATCGTTGTCTAATATAGCAAAATCTTATTCTACTGAATCACAGCATGAAAACTATTTGTCGATACCAAATGATTTTGAAGAACCAGCGAATGTTGTACCGGGCGAGATGACGACGTCAGAGGCGCCAGTATGCACAACTCGTTCTGGAAGAATACATCGTCAGCCAAAAAATTATGATTACGTCTATTATTAGCCGTTCCTTTTTTGAGAAGGTGGTGTATGTAGAGGATGTTAAATCCTCCGCCATAATGTTACACTCCAATTATAGCTTAATTTTTCCTATTTTGATTAAGTATCTATTATTCTTTACAGCCGATCATTCTGATATTGATATATTGTACAGTACAACTAGTGAGATATACTTATCTACATGAGACTAATTGCACAATTTTATGTGATGTTATAACGTTTTTTATATATTGTACATTTTTCAATTTGATTATTTGATGGAACATGTGTGGTTTGAATCCAAATAAATATATTCTATTCTATTCTATGTAAAATGACCTTGACTGATAAATTTAAACCACCAGAGTTAATTGTAACGAACTTTATTTAAAAAGAATTTTTTCTTTTTATTTCCCAGAACATTCTTTCTTTAAATACTTGATTTTAAAATTGTGCGCTATTTTCAGTTTTCGAATATCTCGCTCCTTGACTGGTATTGTAATTTTTGTCTGCTGCATTTTAACATTTTTTCCATACTAAACGATTATTTCATCCTAAAATATATTGCTTCATCAATTGCCTTTTTGTTCTAATATAAAACAGAAAGGAACAGGAGCCTAGGAACAGGTATAATTATTTGTATCTTTGGTCACTACCATAAGGGGGTCTCTTGGATGCCAGGCTCGGAAAATCCATATATGCGGAATGATCATTTATCTTGGAACACTTAAGTTCCTCTGAACTATCTCTTAAGCTACAATCCTTAAGTCTGCTAGCCAACTGCTCTGTATCCTCAGTATTTAATGAACCAGACATGATATTATTAAATAGTATATTAATTAAGTAAGCTTACCCGGATTCACTGATGTCCACAAATATACTGAATTGGAAAAAATGAGACCTTGAAACAAATATTCAATTAAATTACCCAAAGCAAACATGTGGTTCTTTTCGCTGATCATTAAAAACAATAAAATGACGAGGAGATTTACAAATTTTATTCACAAAGTAATCGGAGATGAACCACGCAGTGTCCCGCTTATGCAATTCAGAAACTCAGATCAAAACTGTCTCATCTCTTTTTACAAGACAAGTCCAAAACTTCGACAATATGAACAAAAGAACTTTCAAAAAATTTTACAATATTTTTCAAAAATTACAATATTGTTTTACAAAACCAGCGATAACATCAAATGTCCAAAAATAAAAATCGATTTATTTTTATATGAGAGGTTAATTTCTGTCCGATAATTAATTTAACCTGTACATACTCCCTCATGTTTACGATGATTAACCATACATGATGTAGTCTTCATTCTTCGGTTTCTTGATGACTCTTCCCGACCGAGTTTCAACAAGTTGTGCTGGTACTTCTCCAGATTTCATATTCATATCGCATTGTTCTTGATTCTCAGTTGTCTTGGTTTTAATCTTTACTTCTTTACCATATTTATTCGACACTTCATTTTTCTCACCAATTTCTGAGTCGCATCTCGCCTCAACTTCTGAATACTTCGGTGAATACTGTTCCTCAGTCTCCTCCTCCGTCCAAATAAACTGTGGAATACAGCGATCCAGTGTTACACATTCTACAGTGCCATTTACTTCTATAAATGCATTTTTCTCAGTCATATGATTGACTTTATATGGCCCCTTATAGAATGGAGTCAGACAATTCTGTCTGTTTTCGTTAGTTATGTATACATGCGATGCCAGCTTTAAATCTGAAGATACATAGCATTTGGACTTTGGACTTCTAGTTTTGGTTGGAGCTAAACGACTCATTTTATCTCTCAATGCTCCAACAAACCAATCTACTGAACTAGAGGCCCAATCGAGACAACTTGGAGTTTCTATTAGAATATCTCCAGGTAACCTCAGTGGCTCTCCATAAACAAGTTCTGCTATGGATGTTCCTAACTGAACTCTGTATCTGTTTCGCATTGCCAACAAAACTATGGGAAAATCATGTATCCAACTGGATCCACCGGTGCAGCGTAATGCAGCCTTCAGCTCCCTGTGCAGTCTCTCAACCATCCCATTGGCTCTGGGATTATAAGCACATGTGTGTCTTACTTCTATCCCCATTGTATTCAATGATCTGATAAACAGTTCAGACATAAACTGACTACCACGATCAGTAGTTACCCTTACCGATACACCATATCGCGACACCCAATTATGCAAGAACATAAGTAAGACCTCTTGAGCTGTCATGTCTTTCAGGATTGCTACCTCAAAATGACGACTGAACCGATCGACCATCGTGAGTAAATACTTTTGGACGGAAATCTCAGGCATTTCTACTATATCAATATGAACATGCGTGAATCGACCCGCTGGTATACCAATCATTTTAATTTCAGTTTTGGTATGACGCCAAACTTTACAAGTTTGACACCGGGCACATGTCCTTACCCAGGCTCTTATGTCTTTCGACATCTTTGGCCATACATATCTATCAGTGACCATCCTGATAGTTGCCTTAATGGAAGGATGACTGAATTCATGTAGCTGCTGAATTACCTTATACCTTAATTCTAGCGGTACATAAGGTCTAGGTTGGCTCCTGGAGATTTCACATAATAACCACTTATCTCCAATCTTCCTGCGTGTATATACAGGATTCTTTTCTAACACAGCCACTAAAGGATCAGAACCTTTCGCTTCCATCAATTGCTGGACAAAATCATTAGAAAATACAATAGAGCATACGAGTGACTCTGAATGAATCATATCTTCATCTGATACGTCTGGTCTACTGAGAGTGTCTGCCACCACATTATCTTTTCCTGAGATATGACTTATGGTAAAATCAAATTCTGCGAGTCAAGTTATTTGTGAATTCACCCGCCGAGAATAATTTAGTCTGTTTGCTTTCCCAAGGATACTCAACAACGGTTTATGATCAGTTAATATCATAAACTGATGTCCATCTAGGTAGTGCTCAAAATGCAACACTGCAGAATAAACTGCTAGTAACTCCTTTCCAAGCGTATCATATCGCTTCTCGCGATCTTGGAGTTTCCGACTATAGAATCCAATCGGCTTGACTATACCATTTTCCCGTTGATGTAACACTGCTCCTATGGCTACATCAGAAGCATCTGTGACCAGTTCAAACGGCTTAGTCCAATCCACAGGTGCTAATGTGGTTATTTGGCTTAACAGATATTTGGCCCTCTGGAATTTTTCCTTGTCGTCTTGGCTAAAATTAATAGGCCAGAACTTCTTGATTGTGCTTCGTTCGCGAACTAAATGTCGAGTTAGCGACCCCAAAATTCCAGCTAAACGTGGTATGAACCGACGATAGTAGCTGAACATGCCCAAAAATCTACGCAATTGGCGTACAGTTCTAGGTTCTGGCACATCCTTGATTGCTTGTACCTTGTCTTCCAAGGGCTTGATTCCATCCTTGGAAATGGTGTGTCCAAGATATTTTACGGTAGAGCAACCAATCCTACTCTTTTCTGGTTTCACTACCAATCCATAATGTTCCAGCTTAGACAAAACGATGTCCAAATGCTCATGGTGTTCCTCCCTAGTTTGACTATATATAATGATGTCATCTATACACACTCTAGCAAATGAACAGTCTTGAAGAACATCCTCTGTCAGACGCTGGAATGTCTGACTTGCATTCTTCAACCCAAAAGGCATACATAAGAATTCATGCGATCCTCCTACAGGGAATCGCACTGCTGTGAGCGGTATAGATTCTGCCTCCATAGGTACTTGATAGTACGCTTTCTGCAGATCTAACATTGTGTGTACCTCATACCCCATTATATCCCTGAGCAAAGTACTCTGGTTCGGTAGGGGATACGAATCGCCTTTATTAACCGAATTCAATAGACGATAGTTACCACAAACCCTTCATTGACCTGGTTCAGGTTTGGGAACAACCACTATTGGAGATGCAATGTTGGAATTTGAACGCCTACAAATTCCTTCTTATCTCAACCGCTTAAATTCTTCAATAGCAACCTGCTGCTTGTGTTGTGCTAACGGTTGAGACTTGGGTGAACAAGGTAGTGGCTCCACCAACTCGATTTGGTGTTCTATGCCTGTCTTTAAACCCTTGCGCTTAGCATTGAATGGCAGAAACACGGCCAGGTGTTTCTCGATGACATCCGCCAAGTCATCGGCGACGACGGGTCTGGGTAGTCTCACTGACCTAACTACTGAGGTCCCAGTCTCAGCATAAGTCACTATCCCAGTGCTTTGTCCAATGGTCCTAGATTTGGGATCTAAAGCGAGATTAAAATGGATCAAAAAATCCATCCCAATGATGTTATCCTTTATATCAGCGACCAGAAAATTCCACGTAAATGGAGATTTCTGCCCCAATGTCACTGACAATTCTTTAACTCCCTTAACCTCAATTGGACTTCCATTAGCAGCCCATAGTTGGTAATCGAATGTGGGGCTATCAATTTCCACCACATCAGATCGAACTATGCTCACCTCTGCACCCGTGTCTATTAAAAATTTTAGGCCACTAAGTTCATCAGTTATAACGAACTTATTGTTGCTATAACCAGCAACCTCTTTAAGATTACCTGCCAGCCGAAATCTAACAGATTTACGGACTATATTACTGCGCGTCTCTTCCATCGAAGCTTCCGAACCTAACTTCGATGTTTTTAGTATGCCACGAATATGCATACCTTGGAGCCTTGCATGCGCAACCCCCCCTACGCTCCTATTAGCGGGGGTTCAATTAGTTTTCCGGCAGCTTCGACCAGGCTACAGGAAGACTACTTCCTTTCCATCGGGGACCACCCAACTTTGGAAATGTGCATCCCCTCTCCTGACATTTTCCAAACTCGGCGTATTTGCGATGCGATATGCACCACTCGCGTGATCCTTGTACACTCTCACGCGATTCGCCTCTCCAATGCTTGGAATTTGAACGTTGACTCCGAGAATTTACCCTACTTCTGTTGGAACTTTCCTTATTGCTTTTATCCAACCCACACCCCTGCGGAGGGTACTTAATTCATTCTCAATGATCAGGAGCCTCTCTGAGGGATGTCTGAGTTGCTGCTCTAGGCGTGAATCTGCGGTTACTGCATACACCTTAGGTTCCACCTGACGATACACTTTGTCCAACCCTTTGAGCTTCTTGGGCCACTCTAGTTCCAATTTATCAAATACATCCAATGTGGCTCTTAGTCTAGCAGGCAATTCTGCTACGAATATACTATTTATAACTTCCTCAGATATATCAAGCCCGATGGATTTTGAAATAAGTCTGTCATAAAATTCAGATGGAAGTAGATTTCCCATCTTTGCCTGACGTAATAAGTCAGTCATCCGTTCAATCCTCTCGGGTTGATATCGTCCATGGAGTTCTTCTACTAGAAGCTCAAATGCATTTTCTGGTTCGTTCTCAGTAACAAATTTCCTGAGTCTAAACAGATTCTTTTTTAATGGCTCAGGTAAGCACCACCAGGCCGAGGCAAACCTTTCTATAGGGTCGGTCATCCGTCTTAGTTTAAAATAAAATTTTGCTTCTTCGACCCATTCAGAATGGTTGTCTGGTCTGTACATATTAAGCTTGACATTGCTATCCATAGAATTGTGGCAATAACGATCATCTACATCATATCTTCCCGCATAAAGGATCCTGGCGCGGTCGCCATTTTTTGTAGAGGCCCTTTGGTCACTACCATAAGGGGGTCTCTTGCATGCCAGGCCCGGAAAATCCATATATGCAGAATGATCATCTATCTTGGAACACTTAAGTTCCTCTGAACTATCTCTTAAGCTACAATCATTAAGTCCGCTAGCCAACTGCTCTGTATCCTCAGTATTTAATAAAACAGACCTGATATTATTAAATAGTATATTAATTAAGTAAGCTTACCCGGATTCACTGATGTCCACAAATTTACTGAACTGGAAAGAATGAGACCTTGAAACAAATATTCACTTAAATTACCCAAAGCAAACTTGTGGTTCTTTTCGCTGATAATTAAAAACAATAAAATGACGAGGAGATTTACAAATTTTATTCACAAAGTAATCGGAGATGAACCACGTAGTGTCCCGCTTATGCAATTCAGAAACTCAGATCAAAACTGTCTCATCTCTTTTTACAAGACAAGTCCAAAACTTCGACAATATGATCAAAAGAACTTTCAAAAAATTTTACAATATTTTTCAAAAATTACAATATTGTTTTACGAAACCAGCGATAACATCAAATGTCCAAAAATAAAAATTGATTTATTTTTATATGAGAGGTTAATTTCTGTCCGATAATTAATTTAACCTCTACATCTAGATAAATTACGGTGCGAAACAGCTTCCGACTTTCACTTTCCGATTGCCTTACAGTAAGTGTCGATTTAATTATTATCCCCTATACTCATGAGTACCGATATTAAATTTGAGGACACAAGTAGGTTAGTGAAAGACATAGCGGACTTGAACTTAAGCAATGATAATAACCATATAAGCCTATCAGACTCTACTGTGAATTTTAGGACTGGCAGAGATCTAGCATCTATGGGGATTACAGACACGAATAGGTTAGGGGCCTCAACAAAGTCACAGTTATGAGAGTTCTATTTAAGGTCGTTAATCATTTAACTTAGTTAAGAAATGCTTAAATAAATTGCTATTCATAGTGTAAACGCCCCGGCTTCAAGTAAATGCCGTACGACGTTACAAACTCGGTTAAGGTGCTCTGAATAGAGATTAGTTACTGATATGGGGGCCCTTAAGTAGGCCGGGTAATGCGTTCGCCTGAAGTCTTCAGAGTTGAAGATGTCCTAGAGCCTTGGGTGGACTCTGGTTGAGATTGTGCTCCCGTGGTTGAGCTGTGATCGCGTTGTGGATGGTGTCCAGCAGGTCCTGCACTCAATTGGCTCGTCTCTCCGGTACCCCGCAACAAGATGAGTCACGGATGTAGTTAGTTGTTGGTGAAACTATCAAATCACCAGCGTAGGTATTGACAGCCGACAGAGCGCACACGTATTGACAGCCGACAGAACGCACACGCGTGAAGCAGGTAGAAGGCAAATGCCACAACTGACTTGCATGGTAAATTACCGTGCTTAAATAGCATGCAATATGTGTACTTGCATACTATTGGTTAAACGTGGTTAAACGTGGTTAAACGGCAATTTGCTTTTTTCTCATTGGTGCAACGTAAATAAATTTGAATTTAATTTACGCAATATGTCGGCGATTGATTTGTGTCGTTACAATAGTGTCACTAATTTCTATGCAACTGTAAACGCCTCGGCTTCAAGAAAATGCCGTACGACGTTACAAACTCGGTTAAGATGCTCTGAATAGAGATTAGTTACTGATATGGGGGCCCTTAAGAGGGCCTGGTAATGCGTTCGCTTTAAGTCTTCAGAGTTGAAGATGTCCTAGAGCCTTGGGTGGACTCTGGTTGAGTTTTGCTCCCGTGGTTGAGCTGTGATCGCGTTGTGGATGGTGTCCTGGCACTCAATTGGCTCGTCTCTCGGTATCCCGCAACAAGATGAGTCACGGATGTAGTTAGTTGTTGGTGAAACTATCAAATCACCAGCGTAGGTATTGACAGCCGACAGAGCGCACATTAACGTAGCTGACAGCCGACAGAACGCACACGCGTGAAGCAGGTAGAAGGCAAATGCCACAACTGACTTGCATGGTAAATTACCGTGCTTAAATAGCATGCAATATGTACTTGCACACTATTGGTTAAACGTGGTTAAACGGCAATTTTGCTTTTTTCTCATTGGTGCAACGTAAATAAATTTGAATTTAATTTACGCAATATGTCGGCGAATTATTTGTGTCGTTACAACACTTTCCTCTCTGAAAAAAGAAAAAATATTCCTCTGCGAGGCTAGATAAGAAATGCATGACAGAGTTCGAACCAAGTTAAGCAAAAATATGTTGAACCATAGGTGCTGGGCTTAAATATGCTTGTTGGTTGCTTCAACAATGATATGATGCCAGGTAACCACTAGGAATTGCTACACAAATTGTTAGCTCTAGTGGACGGTCATAGCACGTGAGGCAAAATAGAGCAGTGTAAGTTTTTGGAGCCGCAGCGTGAAGATTTCGAGGTAAATCGCCTCTGAATTTGCCAGGTTTAAGTTAAAACCTAAGCAGGTTGGATCGTTGTCAATGTGTTTGTATACGACCAAAGGAGCTAGAGTGCTCGACGTTGTGGTCATGACATTTGTAGAGTGGTCTTTGTGAAATTGATAAAGTTGAGATATGCATTGAAAGTGGCCTGTACCATGATATGAAGCTGATCACTACTTAGTGTTGCTACACGAAAGCGTTAGCTCTAAGTAGCTGGTCATACCAAAATAGGCAGTGTAATGTCATGTGTGAGAAATACATTATAATGTAAAATATATATACATTAAAATCAAAGGTAATTGCATAAATATGTACACGAACATTGCCTCAGAGATGGCATAATACCAAAGAACTGTTCAAAAATGCTACACAATTGTTAGCTAAGAACAGCTGGTTATGCCACGTGAGACAAATACGAAAATTAACGTAAAGTTTAAAAAAAATTTATAGTTAAATGTTAATGTTTAAAAAAATTAATTACGCGTTATACAAAGCAGGTTGCGATTGTGGGCAGACGGAGCCTGAGACATGTGTAGAAGGTTGAACGCTCTCCAGGATCAGGTGGTTCGATAAACGGTTTCAACCTGTCTATGCTTACTGATCTCGGTGTAGCGCCTTGCATAATGATGTCTGGTAAAATCGGGTAAGGACCGCGATACTTGGGTTGTGGTGCAACAGCATTATTGTTGCGAACGAGTACTCTCTTGCAGCTGTGGAGCTGTGGGTGAACGAAGACTGGACGAGGCGTGTCTCGGCTGCTGTTCGGACATGTTACCGAAATGAAGTCTGAAGGCGGGTAGCTTCGTTTTGTGGGTCATCTTGTGCCGGTAGTGGTGTGGGAGCTGACTAGGCAGGCGTAGATCCATGCCATACAAGAGTTGTGACGCAGACGTTTTATGGATTCTCGAGTACGAGAACGCATGGCCAGCAGAACTAAAGGTAGTGCATTGACCCAGTTGCCATTAATGGACGAGGATGCTAAAGCTACTTTAAGTTCCCCTATGCATTCTCTCTACCATGCCGATAGCTTGGGGATGGTAGGCAGTCGTTTGGCGTAAGATGCATCCCATGTACCGCAAGGTGGTTTTGAAACGATCAGATGAGAAGCAAGTGCCTCTGTCCGTGATGACCTCATTGGGAACACCGTAATTGGATATCCATGCAGAGATAAAACCGTTAGTTACTTCGTCTGCAGAAATGATGCCAGAGAGGTAATGCCGCAGGCCACCGTGTAAATCAACGATCATAGTTGAAGGTAACAGAGCAGACCTTTGTCAGATGAACTATGTCGATGTGGACGATGGCTAGGCGAGAAGTAGACCGAAAATGTTGCAACTTAGAACAAGTGTGTCGTGTGATCTTGTTTTTCTGACAAATAGCACACTCTAGAGGTATCGTTTAACATTCTGCCTAAGTCTGTGACCCCCAGAAACGATCTGTAAGTCGGACAGTCGCTTGGCTTCCTGGGTGAGAAATTGAGTGAATTGAATCGAAAAACCTTCTTCTGAGGCTGGTCGGCAGAACTGGCTTGTTGGCCTGCGTACCCGTGAAGTAAACAATTGGTAAGCCTTCCCACAGACAGCATATGAACTTGGTTGGGTGACGGGCTATTGATCTTTGAATGTGAATGTCACCGCGTTGTTCAGTTCGCAGGAGAGTTGGCGTTGGTGCAGGTTCACTGAGTGCCACGGAGTTGACAGTGAATGGTGACGGCGAAGGTGGTTGTAGAGAGACGTCTGGCCTAGACAGGGCATCTGCAATGAAGTTCTGTTTGCCCTTGACGTGAAAGACGTCAAATTGCCATTCGCTTAGACGAGAAAGCTGTCTTTCCACTCTGGCAGGGTACTTGACGATAGATGAAGTTGCGTTTCGAAGTGCGCTAACTAGTGGTGCATGATCTGTGAAAACAACAAATCTGCTACTGCCAATGATGCTGATAAAAATGGCGCACTGCGTCGTGGATGGCGAAAGTTCTCGGCCGAAAGTGTCGTACCTCGTTTCTACTGGTTGGAGAGTACGCAGTAGAAACTGATAGGCTTCCGAACTCTGTCGATCTCTTGTTCCAAAGTGGCTCCAATAGCGAATTCAGAAGCATCTGTCGTGAGTAGAAATTGCTTTTCGAAATCTGGATGCGTTAGCATTGTGGCATTTGCTTACGAGTTGATGGCAAGTCGAAGTAATTCCTCGTCTTCGGATGACCAAGCAATGATGGAATTCTTGCTAAGTCCTTTTTCGGTTCCGCAGGTGCCTGCACAAAGGATAAAGTTGTTTTGAAAGGCCTGGAAGGAACTTGCGATAATAGTTTAGTACTCCCAGGATTTTCTGCAAATCGCTCAAAGTCCTGGGTGACTTGATATTCTTGATTGAATTCGTCTTTGACGGCAACGGTTGAATACCTTGGGCCGTGATACGATGCCCTAAGAGTCGACGGATGAAGTTGCAATCTGCGTCTTGTCACAGTTGATCTTGAGTCCGTGGTTGGATAAGCGTGAGAGGACATTTCGTAGATGTTTCGCATGAGATTCTAGATCTGGACTGAATACCATAATGTCATCCTGATGTGACGCAATAAGCAGAGTCGTCGCGAATTATGTTGTCTATGAATCTTTTAAATGTCTGAGTAGCACACTTAAGTCCAAAAGGCATGTAAAGATATTCAAAAAGGCCAAATGGAGTGATGACTGCAGTTTTCTCGATATCCTCTGGTGCTACCGGTATGTGATGGTACGCTTGTCTGGGGTTGCAATCACTGAGAAGAAATTGCTGCCGTTGAGTTTTTCAAGTAAAGTGTTGATATTTGGAATAGGATATGCATCCAGATTTTGTCACTGAATTTAGCTTACGGTAGTCTCCACGGGCTCTGGCTTTTGATCCGTTTTGATTTTGAGACTAAGTGCAGTGGTGACGCCCATGAACTTTTTGATGGTCTGATGATTCCCTCTTCCAAAAGCCTTGAGAATTCTTCTTGGGCAGCTTTCAGCTTAGCAGGAGCCATTGGTCTTCTTGAGTGCAATAGGTTATCCTTCTGTGACGATATGATGCATCGTGTTGGAGACTCGTAGATCGGATTTGTTAAGATCGAAAAAGCGATTTGTATTTTCGAAGAGCTGCTGATATTTCTGCTGAATGATGCACTGGGGTTGGCTGAATGACCTGTAACTCCAAACGCTCGGAGGCAAGTGTCCAAAAGCTTTGTTCAAGTCCGGTGGAGGGTCGATGATCTTTTGATTGGCAAGATCAACAATGAGCCGAAAATTTTAGAAGGAAATCAAGGCCTATTATATTATGTGAGACCTTGGCAATGATGAAGTTGTGGGAAAATTCGTCGTAGATTACTATGTTGAGTGTGCGGTATTGGCAGCCATAAGTTGGTATGGGCTCGCCTGTAGCTGTTGCGAAGAACGCCCAGCGACATCTCCGCCATTGAATCACCTTTTGAGAACTGAGACTGCCGCACCTTTGTCTACGATGTACTCTTCGCCAGTTTTGAAATCAGAAGGTGCCAGAAGTTGATTTGGCTGTTTGGCGGGTCATGCAAACAAGTAGGCTGGTGATTGCGACTGGCATTGTCTGTTGGTTCTCTATGTGAAAAATTCGGCGTGGACGAAAAGAGTCGACAGGGATGTCGGGTTATGGTTGGCTTCTTCCTGTAGCGCCGTTGATGCCGTTGATGTGCAAAAAGTACGGTCTTCTACTTCCTGCGCCAGACGTTTCCCGATACTGATGCACCCTTGTGCCTGCGGGTCTGTTGTCCTCTCCGTCAGCTGTGGAAATTGACACTCATTCGGAAATTCTTTGGAACATTAAAGACAAACTTGGCAAACATACTTCTGGTGCAACGCAGTTCTTTGGAGCATATTTATTAAATGATTGCGGAGATCTCGATCGCCGCCTACCATTATAATTTGACTTGGAAGCAATTTTGGTCGAGCATTCACTTGATTTATCTCCGATTTGGTAACTGGCCAATCCCTCTAGAACTTTGGCCATGTTCGCCACTGTTCTCTCTAAGGAGGAGATTCTATCATCTTGCGGGGGTGAATAAAGGATGATGGATTCACTTTGGGTTCCAAAACCTATATTCTAACTCACATCTCTCAGATAAGTCATCTATAGAGAGAGTGTTGGGGAGCTGTCTGGCAAAGAGTTTTAATGTTTGGGGGAAGATTGTTAATAAAAAACAACCTTAGCCTCATGGTCAGAAATGTTGGTTTTATACCAACGTTTAATATTCCCTCAGTATTTCTATGGGGCCAAGATTTGGCATATCTAACTGCGCATATTTGTTTATTATCTGCTCAGTTTCAGTGGGTCCAAGCAAGGGTTCTACCTCGTTTTGTAGGCCCAAAATGGGATTAGGTAGCTTCCTAATGGCCTCAAGCTTAGGTAGCCAGGGAGGTTGCCCTGCGAAACCACAACAAGCGAAACCTCTTTCTCTGGTCTCCGCGCTCCCCTCTCTCAAAAGACGATCTGGCCTCAGATCTCATCCGTCAAATAGGGGAAAACTTCAGCCAACTAAAAGAGATCTCCTCGGGAAAGGGCCGAGCCTTCATCCTCTCCTCACACAAAAGACTGTCCGACGATGAGGTTCATCATCTCAAACTACATTCGCCCATCTTATCATCCGGACAAGTCAAACTCAAACGAGACTACACTCTGCTACAGAGGACTCTTGAGAAAGCACATACTCACACACCGGACACCACCCCTCCTCCAGCTCCTCACGCCTTTCCGGGCTGGAGCAATCCCAAGAAAAGCCGTTCAGTTCACGGCGGACTCCTTGGTGACGCACCTTCCTCCAGTCCACCCCCACTCACACCTTCCCGATTTGAAGGCCTTCCCCTCACCTTTAGCCCTTACTCTGCAACCAGTCCCCCTACACTAGCTCAAGCTTTACCACGTCGTCGTGGCCGACCACGCCGCGCTAAGCCTCATAATAACGCACCTTCACTCCCAAACCCGTCCACCAGGTCTACATCCCCTCGAAAGGTTACCTTTGTGACAGATGCTATGAATCAGAAACTGAAAAAACGTAAGTCTACGAAGACCAAGCAAAACTTCGAGCCAGCCCCATCAAATTCATCTCCCCCTACTGAATCCACCATCGTCCCCACCCTGGACAGTTCCGCCCCAGCTCCTGATCTTTCCCCGTCCTTGCTCGCCCCCCCAACGCACCTTCCGAGTGCCCCCTCGAACACAGATATCTCGCCCCCCTCTTGCTTTCAAACCCTACAACTGCCTCACCCACCTGATAAACGAGGGACAACAACAGAAATCCAAATCGACTCTGACCACTCTATCCTTGTCAACAAGCGGTCTGTCACCCTCATCAGCCCTAGATCTCGCTCAACCCGCCAGCGGAAAGCCCCCGCACGCTTCTCCTCTCCGATCTAACCATCCATCTCTCAAAGCGCTCTCAGCAATCCTCATCAACTGCAGGTCACTTACGCCTAAAATTAATCAACTACGAGCCTTTCTGTCCTCTAACGAGATTGACATATGCGTTCTTGTTGAGACTTGGCTGTCCCCCTCCATCCATAGTGATGACCTTTTCCTCATTCATGGTTACACGTTCCTTCGCAGCGACAGAACTGTCGGTCGCGGAGGCGGACTAGCTGCCTATGTCCGATCCCTTCTTATGCCCAAACGCTTATCGACATCGAACTCTCAAGGGTTGGAATTTTTCTCGTTTCAGCTACAAATCCTTAACCAAAGCATATCTACCTGCGTTGTCTACAGACCCCCTAATATCTCACTCATCGACGACACTCGCGGGGCCCAACTCCTTTCCACTCTTTTCTCTTTACACTCTGATCGGTACGTCGTTGTGGGTGATCTCAACCTCCCCACGACTAACTGGCATAATCTAGCTTCCGAAAATCACCCACTGCTTCGACTCTTTGCGGATAACCTGCTACACCAATTCGTTCATTTTCCTACCCGAGGGAACAACCAACTGGATTGTGTTCTCTCCAATAACGAGGTGACCGATGTTCGCTCTCGGGAAATCTTCCCCAATCTTGATCACTGTCAGGTATCCTTCCTCTTGCCTCTCTTATCCTTCACTCCTCGAGAAGACACCCAATCTTTCAGACGATTCACCAACTGGGACGAGTTCCGCCGACTCTGTGACACAGTTAACTGGAGGGACCTCTTTCTCCCGAACAACCTCTCCTCGTGCTTCTCCGAAGTCCATAACATCCTATCCTCCCACTATAACTCCGCCACCTCTATTCAACAAGTATACTCGACGAATAAGATGAACGCTCTGTTTAAGGCACGTGACAATCTCGCACGCAGCTCTCGCCTACGCACATCGTCACTGGCTCGCGCCCTCGCTCTGAGACGCATTGATGGGCTCATCAAACAGGCTATCAACAAACAAGCGCTCCACGTCGAAAAACGCATCCGCTCAGCTCCTAACCCCCGGGCAAAGTTCGCCATCATCAAACACCAATTGTTGCAAAAGCCCAAAACCTCATATATCAACTTCTCTCAGTCAGACGACCTTTGCTTCGCTAATGACTATCTGACTCATCTTCTCGACTCATTTTCCTCTCCCACTCCGCCTATTGAGATGGTAGACAACGGAGACTCCGAGAACCTTCGCTGGTTATACGTCTCTCCGGCTTCCGTCGCCCAAGCAGTTAAAGACATTAAATCTAAACACCAATTTGATCAATACGGTGTTTCAGTCAGCATGATTGCGCTGCTTGGCTGGAACGTTTTCTCTCTACTTGCAGATGTTATTAATCATTGTGTCGAAACCATCTATCTTCCCTCAGACTGGCTTTGCTCGACGATCTCTCCCATCCCCAAAAACGGCTCTTCCTCGACCTCATCATTTAAAGATCTCCGCCCCATTACTATCGTACCTTCCTTCACCAAAATCTTCGACAGGATCCTATACAACCTAATCTACCCTTTCATTAAGTCCCATGAAAACTTCTACCTCCTTGATGATCAACATGGTTTCCTGAACGGCCGCTCATCTTCCACCAACTTAGTTAGTATTCTCGATCATTGCTACTCTTCTTTCTCTAAAGGGCTTCAGTGCACTCTCCTCTTCCTAGATATATCCAAGGCTTTTGACTCGCTGTCATTTTCAGCAATTGAATCTGCCTTAATGAGAAGCGGTATTTGCGGAAATGTTCTCAATCTTATCAGCTATTATCTTCGGAATCGCTATACAAGAGTAAAAATTGGCAGCAGTCTCTCGAGGCCAACCCATGTCCGATCCGGTGTTCCCCAGGGCTCTGTACTTGGTCCCATTCTCTTCAACCTTGCACTCGCACACATACAGGTTGAAGACACTCTTTTCAAGCTGTTCAAATATGCAGATGATATGGTCATCGTATTCAGCAACCCCACAACTTCCAACCCTTCCTCACCCCTTATATCGGAGCTCCTATCCTCGCTCCACTTGCAGCTCAGCGAAATCGGACTCAAACTAAATCCCACCAAAACCCGCTTAATGAGACTCTCGTCTGATCCATTCTGCTCCATCCCGGCTGCCAACTACCCCCTCGACATAGAAATAATAGATTCGGCCAAACATCTCGGCATTCAATTCTCAAAATCCCTAGACTTCTCCCCACACCTTACTCACACTACCTCCAAACTCTTCAAATGGGCCCGTCTGATCTGTTTTAAGACTAACAATCCCACTCTCCAACTCACATTATTCAAGGTCTACGTTCTGCCCCTCATTTCCTACGCCAGCGAATTCTACTGTCCTCTCACCCACGCCTCCTCGTACACCATTGAACAGGTATCCTCCAGATTTCTTAAGCGAGTCTTCCCGAACTGCCAAAACTACAGGGAACGCCTACTTCTAGCTAACCTCCTTCCGCTTTGGTTCACACGTCACCTTCGAGTCATTTCTTTTATCCATAAGATCTCAACTTCCTTACCACTCTCCAACTTTGCCCACCCAAGTCACCACTACGCCACACGTTCTAGTAACTCTTCTATCCAAGCCTTTCATACCCCCACCTTATTTAAAAAAATCTATCTCTTCTCCAAAGCCACTAATGTCTTCAACGCTCTCCCCACAGACATAAAACTCCTACCCCAGCACGAATTCAAAAAGGCAGCCCATCAGTACTTCTTCAACAAATTTCTTTGTGATACGACCGATTGGAAACGAAACTGGTTCCTTCTCAATCCATAACATTTACTCCACCCTATCTTCTTACCTCTCTTGTCTTATTCTTTTTTCTTCAAGATTCACTAATACCACCTCTCAGCCCATTCCTAACCCCATTATATCCACGTTGCGGATACTCTACTACGTTTTGCTCATCCAACTCTTTTCTTTTTTCTTGTTTCAGCGGAGGACCGGAAACCCAACAGCCCTACCGATTCACCAACGGTTCGCTTCGGACTTCGACTCTCCCTGGTCTTATTTTAATCTCGATCACGTTCTACAGATGCCTGCGATCCTTGCAAGACTCGCTCGCCTCAATCCTGCCGACTCCATCAATTCATTCGTCACGACAACGGACTCCAACGGTCGTCGTCTACCTCCGGGCCGCCATCCTTTTATCTTCATCTTCGTTTTCGATCTCACATTCACCTTGAAGATCTGATACTTCACGGACTATCTCCAATTGATCTTGTCTAGTCAAATGGAACTTCGCTTATATTTATTTTTCACCAGATTGAACTATCTTGTTGTTAATGATAACTTTTCCCCTCCCCAACCCCTCCCCCTGCTATTAAATACTTTGCTAGTCACAATTCCACTCACCTCCACATATCCTACCCTTGATTTGCTATTTCAATGATTGGGCCAGTTGGCCTTTGATGCCAAATAAATGTATTATTATTATTATTATTATTAAATGTGTCTTTGCGCAACTTAATGCATACTTTGGGGTTTCAAATAAGTTTTATATTTCGTGCAATTTAGATTTTAACGTTCATCACAATGTTGTATATACAGAGTCGACTATATTGAATCAAGTGTGTGATTATGTAAAATAGGTAAGTCTCTATGTATACTCTACATAAATGTTTAATAAAAATAATTTTTGATTCCACAGATTAGTTTTTACTGTTCTAGTCTTTGTCGGAGCTAAATGACATTTTATCTCTAAGTGATGTTACGAATCAATTAGATCTCCATGCAATGTTAATGGTTCTCCATATACCAATTCTGCTATTGAAGTTCCTAATTGTGCCCTAAATCTGTTGTGCATGGCGAGTAGTACTATAGGAAGGCCGTGTATCCAACTGGTTTCACTAGTACAACTCAATGCTGCTTTCAGTTCACGTTACAGCCTTTCTACCATCCCATTCGCACGTGGATTGTATGCGCTAATATGCAATACATTAATTTCCATGATTTTGAAATATCTTATGAATAGCGATCACTAGTGACTCTAACCGGAACACCATAACACGATAATGAGGGAATAGCAGCGAGACAGACCGAAATAGGGCTAGATTCTTTTTAAGCAGAGGTCATGAAAACGTTGTCAGATTAGCCAACTGGAATCAGAATGCCCAATATTTGATTATCAACTATGGGCCGCCAATGGGACTTGTCCGAAAGTTTATCTTGATTCCGAGCGCTTGTTCGTTGATTATATGTTTAATAAGCTCGTCGATTGTTCGGAGTGCGAAGGCGCGTGCAAATGATGAAGTGCGTGATCTGGAATTACATGCAAAGTTGTCGCGCGATTGAAATAAGATGCTGAATGAGTGATAAAGTTTTCTGCAATATCCCGAATTCGAGTATGCACACAGCACGGATCAGCAGATAAGGGGACCATTTTTATATTGCGCGATAACCGATTCATTATATAATCAATGTTATTTCTAGGCTGTAAAAGAACACTAGGTCGTCCATTCTTGTGATGATGTGTATTTGTAGTTTTGCTTCTAGATAGCCTGCCAACCAAGGATGATGGGCATTATCTGTCCAGATACCCGTGGCCATATTTTCCATCAGCAGCCGAAAATTGTCCTCCACGTAAGGAACGCTTGCTCTCATTCCGTCACTACATTTTTTAAATTAAAAGTTACTACGCAATCAGACTAAACACGAGGCTTCACATGAAACGGGATGATGGCTGTGGCCCTTTTTTACCCGGCAAATGTCATGCTACCATTCCCGAGTGGACTAGCTTGTGCCCGCCGGTCGTCAGGCAGGAATTTTTATGGCTACGGACCATAGAAGAGGAATAAGAAAGGAAGCCTGGAAGTGGTCTACATTAGGAAAGATCTGATTTTAAACATTGGTCACTTTTAAATACTGTTTGTTGCGAAGAACTAATATATATGCAAGTATGTATCAGGTGTTGCAAACCTAGTAACAAATTTGTTCAGTTGTGACCAGAAAGATAAACCAAAGGCAGCATGAACGGAAAGTATAATCTCGTGCACATTCGTTTCGGAAAGATCTGATTTTAAACATTGGTCACTTTTATTGGTGAGGACACAGTCGAGTTGTTAGTTCACTCGTGTAGTAAGTTATCCGCAAGGAGCCGACGAAACGGATGATTTTCTGATGTTAAATTTTTCCAGTTTGCCATGGGAAGGTTAAGGTTACCTACAGCAATGTATTGATCTGTAGGTTGAGACAAACATGAACAAAAGTTGTGCTCTGTGAATGTCGTCAGTTATTATAAAAGATTCGAAGGCCTATGGACAACGTTAAAAGATAAGCCTTGATCTTGAATCATTAGCTGAAATGAAAAGAATTCCAGTTCTAGTGAGTTAGAATTTGGCAAAATTTTAGAAATTATACAGGATGGAACATAGGCCGCCAGACCAGTTTTTGACCACTGCACTAGTCATGATTTCAGCTGATGGTAAGGGTTTCAGACTGGCCGTAGGAACTGGAAGAAGGGGTCCGTTGGTTGGAGTTGTTACGCTGCGGTTACAGTCGCGACGGCGCGATATGGCTTGGATGTGTTTTGTGGATTTTGGGGACTCGCTGCCTATGATAGTGGTTAGAGGGAGTCATTCAAAGCGGGAGGTGCTCAGCATGATAGGGCCGAAGGAAAGAGTGTCATCGAGGATGCCTCCGATTAGCGATCGACGTTTCTTAGGATGACTGAACCCAGGGTAAGCAGCTCTAGTTTGGAAAGGGGTTACGTTGGCTAACGGAGATCTTCGAGCTTGTTAAAATGTCCTCTGTCAAAAAGTGTAATCATGTCTTAATTTGACTTTACCTAACGAAATTAAGGGCGTTTATGTTTTATCAGTTTAAGCTCATCGTTGGACAGTCTTTTGTAAGAGGAAAGCACAAAAGGACAATGTTTGCCAATGGGGAAATCTTGAAGATGATTCAAATTTTCTCTCAATTGTTTGATTAAATCTGAGGCCAGATCATCTTTTGAGATAAGAGTGTGGGGGGACTAGCGTAATAGTTTGTGTTTGCTGTGATTGCACAAAGCAACCTTGCACACGCAACTCCATTAGGAAATGCATCGGTCCAACGCAATAAGTGTGGCTGCATGGTGGAAATAGAGAGGTTTCTCGATTAGTGTCAAAGCAAACTCGTGACATCTGTCATTTGTTGCTGGAGGTGAACGAGATTGGATAATAAAGTCGTGGTAGAAGCTGATAGTAAAATGTGGTAAAAATTCGCTTGTATATGAAAATCAGGCCAGATAAAATATAGAACTCTGATGAATTAAAAATTACGTCCACAAAATACAGATATGTTAATTCCATGCGTATGAAGTTTCACAGAGGTAAGATCAGGCGAGAAATCTAGAAAATATAAAAATAAAGTCCCGTTCTCCGTTCAAAATGATAGAAATCCACGAGCTAGACCGCTCCGCCTGTTTTACTTTGCCAGATAGCTTTTATGCTAAAATAATGTTTATTACAAAAAATGCCGACATTCCATTAGCGTGGATAATTTGGTACAGTCGCATATATTGTGTGATAGAACACTTTTATAGTTTGTGCAATCTTCCCTTTCGCTTAAAAATTCAGTGTTCTTTCTTCTTTATATGTCTGTTTAATGTTTGAATATGCAATCTGACAGCGACGTGATTATATTTCCCATCCAAGTTCCATTATCGTGGACACTTCGGCATTGCCGCTTCTATTATTTAAAAAAGTATATTTATGGGAATTTTCACTGGTTGTTTGTGCACTCCGCACTTCCGCGTAAAAATTAAGAGTACTTTTCTCTTTTTATGTCTGTTTAGCTCCTGCATCTGGAATCTGACTGTTTGTTTATTCTTGCCTTCCGTTTAAAAATAAAGTTTTCTTTTTCATTTTGTGCATTCTTCCCTTCCGCGGAAAAAATCATTGTTCTTTTATCTGTTTATGTCTGTTTAGTTATTGAATCTACAGTCTGACAGCCACATGCTCATATTTCTTATCCACGTCCCATTATCGAGGACACTTGGGCACTGTCGCTTATATTGTATAAAACATTATTTTTATGGGAAAATTCATTGTTTGATTGTGCTCTCTGCACTCCTTTTTATGACTTTCTTGAAGCTGCAATTTGACAGCGACATGCTGAGATTTCTTGCCCACATTACATTACCGTGAATACTTCGGCACTGTCGATTCTATTATATCGGTAACTAATTTTATGGAAATTGTAAGTGGCCATTTGTGCATTCTGCACTTCGACGTCGGAATTAATGACAGTACATTTTCTCAAGTCTGCCTAGTACTTAAAGCCGCAATTTGACAGCGACATGCTCAGAGTTTCTATCCACTTGCCATTATCGTTGACACTGCGGCACTGTCGCTTCTATTGTACGAAAAGATAATTTTATGGAAAATTTCAGTGGCTCTTTGCGCACTCTCCACAACCGTCTATAAATTAAGAGTTCGTTTTTCCTTTTATGATTGCTTAGTTCTTGTATCAGCTGTGACTTCGACATTCTCAGATTTCTCATCCACTTCCCATTACAGTGAATACATAGGCACTGCCGCTTCTATTGATTGGGGAAATATTTTTATGGAAATTGTCAGTGGTTATTTGTGCATTCTGCACTTCCACGTCGGAATTAAGGACAGTAATTTTTCTCAAGTCTCTCTAGTACTTAAAAACTGCAATTTGACAGTGACATGCTGAGATTTCTTGTCCATATTCATTACCGTGGAAACTTCGGCACTGTCGATTCTATTGTATCGGAAAATATTTTTATGGAAATTGTCAGTGGTTATTTGTGCCTTCCGCATTTCCACTCCGGAATTAAGGACAGTACTTTAACTAAATTCTTTAGTATTTGAAGCTGCAATTTGACAACGACTTGCTCATATAACTCGTACATACTCCATTACCGTCGACAATTTGACACTGTCTTTTTAGTTTTTTGGTTTGTGAACTCTGCACTTCCGCGCAAAAATTAAGAATTCTTTTTATGATTTTTAAGTTCCTGAAGCTGCAATATGACAGCTACATGCTCATATATCTTGTCCATATTCCTTTACCGCCGATACTTTGGCACTGTGGTTTCTATTGTTTGAAACATAATTTTTATAGTAAATTCCATTGGCTGTTGGTGCATTCCTATCTATCGCTTAAAAATTAAGTGTCCTTTGTTCTGTTTATGTCTGTAAAGTTCTTGAATCTGCAGTCTAACAGCCACATGCTCATATTTCTTATCCACGTTCCATTATCGAGGACACTTGGGCACTGTCGCTTATATTGTATGAAACTTTATTTTTATGGGAAAATTCATTGTTTGATTGTGCTCTCTGCACTTCTTTTTATGACTTGCTTGAAGCTGCAATTTGACAGCGACATGCTGAGATTTCTTGCCCATATTACATTACCGTGAATAATTCGGCACTGTCGATTCTATTATATCGGAAACTAATTTTATGGAAATTGTAAGTGGCTATTTGTGCATTCTGCACTTCCACGTCGGAATTAATGACAGTACATTTTCTCAAGTCTGCCTAGTACTTAAAGCCGCAATTTGACAGCGACATGCTCAGAGTTTCTATCCACTTGCCATTATCGTGGACACTGCGGCACTGTCGCTTCTATTGTACGAAAAGATAATTTTATGGAAAATTTCAGTGGCTCTTTGCGCACTCTGCACCAACATCTTTCTTCACCTACATTATCGTTATCATCATCACAACTACCATCATCATCATTATCATCATCTTCATCATCACAATTACCATCCTCATCTTTCTTCATCATCATTATCATTAATATCATCACAAACACCATCATCATCCTCATCATCATCATCACAAATACAATCTTCTTCATTACAAGTGCCATCATCATCATTATCATTGTCATTGTCACAACTATCATCATCATCATCATCATCATCATCATCATCATCATCATCATCATCGCGATTACCGTCATCATCTTGCTTCATCATCATTATCATTATCATCATCACAACTACCATCATCATCATCACAATTACCATCATTTTTAACATCAGAGATAAAAACATTTTCATTATAATCATCATTATTACGAATAAAATCATTTTCATCATTATCATCCTCACAAAGACCATCATTATCATCATCAAAATTACCAACATCTTCATCATTATCACAATTACCATCATCATCTTGCTTCATCATCATTATCATTATCATCATCATCATCAGAACTGCTATCATCATCATCAGCACAGCTAACATCATCCTCTTCATCTTCATCATCACAACTACCATCATCATCATAAACACAACTAAGATTATCATCATAATCACAACTACAATCTTCATTATCATCATCGTCATCATCACAATTACCATTATCATTTTCCTTCATCATCATTTTAAGTGTCATTATCACAACTACCATCATCATCTTCATCATAATCATCATAACTACCATCAACATTATCATCTTCACGATCACAATCCCTATCATCATCTTGCTTCATCATCATTATCATCATCACAAATACCATCATCATCATCACAACTACCATGATCATGATCATGATCAGAACTACAATCATCATCATCATCATCATCATCATCACAACCACAATCATAATCATCACTACAACTACCATCATTATTTTCATCTTCAACATCACCATTACCATCATCCTTTTGCTTCATCATCATTATCATTATCATCATCCTGCTTCATCATCATTTTCATTGTCATCTTCACAACTACAATCATCATCGTTATAATCATCTTCATCATCAAATTTACCACTTTCATCTAGCTTCATCATGATTTTCATTATTATCATCACAACTTCCACCTTCATTATTACAATTGCCATCATCATCATTATCATTGTCATCGTCACAACTACCACCATCATCATTACAGGTATCATCATCATCTTGCTTAATCTTCATTATCATTATAATCATGACACCTACCAACATCACCATCATAATTACCATTATTTTCATCATCACAATTAGAAATATCTTCATCATAATTATCATTATTACGATTAACATCACCTTCATCATTATCATCATCATCACAACTACGGTCATCATCAACCTGCTTTATCATCATTATCATTATCATCATCACAACTACCATCATCATCATCATTTTCATCATCACAATTACTATCCTCATCTTGCATCATCATCATTATCCTTACTATCATCACAAATACCATCATAATCATCATCATCACAACTACCATCTTCTTCATCAGAATTGCCATCATCATCATTATCATTATCATCATCACAACTACCACCATCATCATTACAATTACCATCATCATCTTGCTTCATCATCATCATCATTACTATCATCACAAATACCATCATCATCATCATCTTCATCATCACAATTACCATCATCATCTTGCTTCATCATCATTATCATTACTATCATCACAAATACCATCATCATCATCATCATCATCATCATCATCATCATCACAACTACCATCTTCATTACAATCGCCATCATCATCATTATCATTATCATCATCACACCTACCAACATCATCATCACAATTACCATTATTTTCATCATCCTAATTATAAATATCTTCATCATAATTATCATTATCACGATTAACATCACCTTCACAATTATCGTCGTCACAACTATCATCATCATCTTACTTCATCATCATCACAATTACCATCATCATATTGCTTTATTGTCATCATCATTATAATCATCACAAATACCATCATCATCATTATCATCATTAAAACTACCATCAACATCTTTCTTCACCATCATTATCGTTACCATCATCACAACTACCATCATCATCATTATCATCATTTTCATCATCACAATTACCATCATCATCTTGCTTCATCATCATTATCATTATCATCATCACACCTACCAACATCATCATCACAATTACCATTATTTTCATCATCACAATTACAAATATCTTCATCATAATTATCATTATCACGATTAACATCACCTTCATCATTATCATCATCACAACTACCATCATCATCTTGCTTCATCATCATTATCATTACTATCATCACAATTACCATCATCATCTTGCTTCATCATCATTATCATTACTATCAACATAAATACCATCATCATCATCACAAATACAATCTTCATTACAATTGCCATCATCATCATTATCATTGTCATCGTCACAACTACCACTATCATCATCATACTTACAATCATCATCTTACTTCATCGTGATTATCATTAATATCATCACAAATACCATCATCATCATCATCATCATCATCATCATCATCATCATCACACCTACCAACATCATCATCACAATTACCATCATTTTCATCATCACAATTACAATCATCTTCATCATAATTATCAATATCACGATTGCCAACATCTTCATCATTATCACAATTACCATCATCATCTTGCTTCATCATCATTATCATTATATCATCACAACTACCATCATCATCATCATCATCATCACAACTACCATCATCATCATCATCTTCATCATCACAATTACCATCATCATCTTGCTTCATCATCATTATCATTATCATCATCACAACTACCATCATTGTCTTCATCATCATCGTCACATCTACCAACATCATCAACATCATCGTCATCACAACTACCATTATCATCACAACTAACATTATATCCTTCATCTTCATCATCACAATTACCATCATCATCTTGGTTCATCATCATTATCAATATCATCATCACAATTACCATGATCATCATCGTCTTCCTCATCATCACAACTACCAGCATCATCATCATATTCATCATCACAATTACCATCATCATCTTTCTTTGTCATCATTATAATTATCATCATCACAACTGCCATCATCATCATCATCATCATCATCATCATCATCAACATCATCATCATCATCATCATTTTCATCATCACAATTTCCATCATCATCTTGCTTTATCATCATTATCATTATCATCATCACACCTACCAACATCATCATCAAAATTACCATCATTTTCATCATCACAATTACAATCATCTTCACCATAATTATCATTATCACGATTACCAAAATCTTCGTCATTATCACAACTACCATATTCGTCTTTCTTCATCATCATTATCATTATCATCACAACTACCATCATCATTATCATAATCACAATTACCATCATTATCTGCTTCATCATAATTATCATTATCATCATCAAAACTAGCACCTTCATCATCATCATCAGAACTAACATCATCATTATCATCACAACTACCATCATCATCATCATCATCACAAATTGCATCACCGTCATCATAACTACCATCATCATGATCATTATCATAAACACAATCATCATCATTATCACAACTACAATTATCATCATCATCACAACTACCATCATCATCTTTATCTTCATCATCACTATCATTATCATCATCACAACTACTTTCATCATCTTGCTTCACCATCATTATCATTATCATCATCACAACTACCATGACCATCGTGATCTTCATAATCACAATTACCATCATCATCTTGCTTCATCCTCATTATCATTATCATCACAATTGCCATCAACATCATCATCTTCATCATCACAATTACCGACATCATCTTGCTTCATCCTCATTATCATTATCATCATCACAACTACCATCAACATCATCATCTTCAATATCACAATTACCATCATCATCTATCTTCATCATCATTTTCATTATCATCAAACTACCATTACCATCGTGATCTTCATCATCACAATTATCATCATCATCATCATCATCATCATGCTTCATTATCATTATCATCATCACGACTACCATCAACATCATCTTCATCATCACAACTACCACCATCATCTTGCTTCAAAATCATTATCATTATCATCATCACAACTACCATCATCATCATCACAATTACCATCATCATCTTGCTTCATCATCATTATCATCATCACAACTACCATCATCAACATCATCCTTATCATCACGACAATTTACATCATCATATTGCTTCATCATCATTATCATTATCATCATCACAATTACCACCGACATCATCATCTTCATCATCACAATTACCGACATCATCTTGCTTCGTCCTCATTATCATTATCATCATCACAACTACCATCAACATCATCATCTTCAACATCACAATTACCATCATCATCTAGCTTCATCATCATTATTATTATCATCACAACTACCATTACCATCCTGATCTTCATCATCAAGATTATCATCATCATCATCTTGCTTCATCATCATTATCATTATCATCATCACATTTACCATCAATATCATCATATTAATCATCACAATTACTATCATCATCTTGCTTCATCATCATTATCATTATCATCATCACAAATACCATCATCATCATCATCACAACTACCATCTTCATCATCACAATTGCCATCATCATCATTATCATTATCATCATCACAACTACCACTATCTTCATCACAATTACTATCATCATTTTGCTTCATGATCTTTATTGTTATCATCTTCACAACTACAATCATCATCTTCATCTTCATCTTCATCATCATCATCTTGCTGCATCATAATTAGCATTATCATCATCACAACAACCATTATCATCTTACTTCGTCATCATTGTCATTATCATCACGCAAACAGTGAAATTCAGCTACGATGCTCTGTTGGTCATGTTGCACTAAATGTTGGTCCTTGGTTGAAAAAAGCCACCAAATATATTTGCTTATCCACCCCTGGTTTCATTCCATTTTGTTTAGCATTAAAATGTTGAAACACTGCAAGGTAAGCCAGTTGCGATTTTGTGACAGGGTAAATAATCATTGAAGTAATAGACTCAATGTGTCTTAACGGTCCTAGCTTTCGGATTTAGTGAAATAGTAAAATAGCTTAACAAATGCATCCTCATGATGAGGATCTTGATTTTGGCTAGAAGAACATTTTCTTAATGGTCGATTTTAGTGCAAAAAATACCGGCAGTTATTTCATCCCCTTAGTTGAAAATCAAACGTGTCACAGTCTGCTTGCACCATATCTAACTCAACAATTCCAACTTCAGCAGCCGTGCCAATGGAAATGCTCTCCTATCACATCACAAGGATGTGATAGAATCGCATTTCCATTAGGAAGTATACAAAATCAGCCCGATTGAAGACAAAACGTAAATGGAAATTGTGATCAATCGGATCTTGATGAAACAGTCTGTGCAAAGCTGCTACCCATGTACGCTAAACGCGGCATTGGAAAATAATAAATAAATATAAAAAATACAGAGATTTATGCAGAGCTTTATTGCTGACTTAGAAGTAGTATCGATTAGCATTCAGGTGATTACATGTGTGTTTACTAGTCATTATATTACGAAACAACGTCTACATTAAACAATAATTGATTGCGCGGGTGGTGGTAACAATTCTTTAAATCAAGTTGGCGAGCTTCAAGTAAACACCAATCCTATTGAATTTAACCAGTCGTCGAATATCATAACAAATCTTCCGCCGTATATATTATTCGTTGCTTATTATTACATTCTGTAGTAAACAATTCTTTAATCTCAATTCATAAAATTCGTAATTAAATCAAATTTGTAAGCTCTGCATAAAACAATTTATTATTGTCTCTTGGATATTAGTTTATGCATATTTGAATATACATACCTAACTCTTGCCGTTTAGTTTAAGCATCACTGAGTATCTTGTTTATTTGTCTTCCACTATGAATTTTATTTATTCAATTGTACCTTTTACAACAACTTTAGGTGAGTTTTCGCTTTTTAATTTATTTCAGATATCCAAATGGCTGGGCTTCAGCAACATCACGAAGCCTTCTATTACACGAACGCCAATCATTGCCAATATCTGCATCAGTTCAGTGCGCAGGGGGTTTCCCTTCAATGGGCAGATACTTGTGCTAATAGTCACCCATTCTACATTATATGTTATTATTGCCCAGTACCAGCACCATCACTCTCTTTTACTTCAAAGACCGTTAAAAAACAAGGCCCGTTAATGGTAACTAATAAAGATGGTTATATACTTTCTTTGGCAGAACTAGCGCAAGAAAAACCTGACGCCGTGTTGACGCCTCAACAATCGACTGAACATAGTACTGCGCGCAAGAATATTTTAAGGGATATAAATTTACTCAAAAGCAAAGAAGGTGATCTCTCGCCAAAATGTAATAAAAAACCTGATTTAGTTAAACCAGTTTTTGAGGTGGATCCTAATTTACATGTGAATAATGTTAGCGTCATTACAGTTAAATCTGTGGACACAAAATTAGATTCTTGTAACGCAGAATCAAAAATTGAAAAGCAGGCAAATGTAAGTAAACCAGAACCATATTCTGCTGTTCAAAATTGTTACGCAGAAAAGGACACGATTAAGAAAAACGTCGATGTTTTAGTTGAAGCACAGGTTATACCAAAAGTCGCACATAGGAATTTCGTTTAAAGAGATGAACCAGGACTTCACGCTGGATCGATGCCTCGAGATCAACCAAGCGTGGTCATCGAGCCTCTTACTGTAAATGCTGTGGATAATAGTTTCAACGTAAATTTAGTTTCTCCACGTATAGTCAGTAAAACGAAGTCAGAAATTGTCGAAATTGTCTCTGGCATAAGTGGGTCTCCGGAACAGACTGATGATGGTGATTGCATTGAAATTGACGAAGCAATATATAAGAATAAAGTCGTTGATGCAACAGAAGACGACGGGAAATCTAGTGATAAATTCATACACCGGCAGCAATATAGCAGAGAAAAATTGCTCTCGTTATTCCCTACCAGGAAAGTAAGTTTCACTTTTATTTTATATTAGCAAAATGTTGACCATGGACATTATCAGAAAACTATAGGTCTGAAATCGCTTACTCAAGTAAAAGGCGTTGAGAATGCATTTACACCTTCCTGTAAAGGAGGTGGAGCAAAAAATTTAGACACTCAACGGAAGATAATGGCCTTGCTTAATCGAGTTACAGAAAGCAATTTGAACAGTATATTCTCTGGAATTGTTGCAATTGAAATTTAAAAAAATGACGATGTGCAAACGTTAGCAAAGTCTGTACTTAAAGTGGTATGTTTAAATCATAAGATTCCTAGCAGCCCTTATGTACTTAATTTACTAATAATATTCTTTTATTTTAGGCTACTAGCCAAAAGAAATTTTGTCACTTTACGCTGAACTTGCGGTAAAGATGAATGTAGTGAATTTTGTTTATTTAATAATCCCCTGGTTTTCGGATTTTCATGACAAATTGCCGATTAATAAGCTAGCAAAATAATTGAATGTTAAAATATCTATTTTGTATTTGTCAACCAAGACCATCTGACCGAAAGTTTGGAAATATCAAGATAAAATTCAAAAGTAGGAACATGTACTGATGAGTAAAATTGTGACCAATAAATTATTTATCGGTAATGTGAATCATGCGGACTTTAGAAGATGAGAATTTAAAGTTATTTTGGCAACTTTGTGTCCGTGCATGACGTATTTGAAAGTGAATTACGCAATTATGGCAGATCGTTAGACAATTTAAGCAATAAATCTATAATATGCATATATATATATATATATATATATATATATATATATATATATATATATATATATATATACATAAACGCGCTAAAACATATAAACACAAACTGCATCAAAATCTAATTGCTATAAATTTACTGTGAACGTTAGCTTTCACTTATTCGTGACTTATGAGAGATTTTCTTAATTTTTCCTCGATATATCTGGGGCTACATGAAAAGTTAAGACTTATGAGAACTAATACAGTTTGAAGGAATAGTTGATAGAGTGTATTGTTATACGGATTCTAAATTATATTAATATTTTATCAATGATACTAATTGTTTTTATTTCCTATATTCTAGATTAGAGTTGAAGACACATCCTTTGACAGAACTCTTATCCGGATGTCACAGGAGCTATTTAAAACACCTTTCAAAGTAAGTTTGAGTATTGAACCTGGCATGCATGTATGAAACTTTTACATAACTGTGTTCTTAAGGATAATTTATAATGAAAAGTTATAATATATTGTGGAATAATAGGCATAATTCTAGGGTACTTACGCCAAAAACCTTAATTAATATAGATAACCAACAAGTTTTTGCAGGCAAGTTATGATTTCTTTCCAAGCAACTATGCCTCGTTTGTTGCTCTTATATCATTAGTATGTTTCCTACAGTGACACGATCATCATATGTCCCTTCAAGTCTCGGGATCTTTATCTCCTAAATTAAGCTGGTTTCCAGCGTCTTAAGTTAAAATAACGAGTAGGTTTTACTTAGTCTAAAGTGGCATATTATCTTAATAAATGTAAACTTAAACCTAATTGATGCAACCAAATAGGCTTCAGTGTCTTATGCATGATTTCGTCATGTTGCAGTCGAGCATTGGTTTTTACGTGTCGAGGGCACTGATATGGGCAAACTGAGGACTGTTATTTGTTTTCTCTAATGCTTCAACGCCATACTCGAATGTGTTTTATTACAATGTTACTTCTATCGTCTCTTTTGCATAGGAGGTTCAAGCGAATGCTAATAAAGAAATTGATGCGAAAATCCAAAGTTCAACTGACGAACAAGTAAAGGTGGTGCTCGAATCTGACAGAGAGACTGTGATTGCTAAACGACGTGATGAGTATATATGCAATATGAAATTTGTCGGTGAACTTTATAATTATGATTTGGTATGTTTTTTAATCCAGATTCTACTTTAGATGAATTTATTTATGTTATGCTGTATATTACCACAATTTTCAAAATATCGCGCGTCGTTTTCTCTATAGATTATTAAATCTTGTAAATGTCTTACTTTTATCCAGATACCTAATATAACTGCGACGCAATTGGCAAAACTATTAGTCAACACAATAAACAATGACACTCTTGAGGCATTCATCCATTTTCTCACTGTCTGCGGCAAAAAGGTTGATCAGAAAAATTCAAAAATGCTTTCTAACTTGTTTAAGACAGTTGAAAAAGGTGTTGGACAGACTAAAATCAGTTCATTTCTAGTCTTCAGATTCAATGAGCTTCGCGCATCTCGTGAACGAAATTGGGAGGAAGACTCTATTATCGCTGGGTCTACTGTCGTATCCGGATTTGATTCTGCAACTGGTGTGATTAAACAATATGGTAATCATATTGATACTCGCGGAGAATCTACTGGTGCATAGTTTAAAAATGGATAACAGTAAGTCGAAAACATTGCATAATATCAATTTGAGATTTAGATAACAAACAGGATGTACGCACTACTTGAAATCGATCAGAGTGCCTTTTTCATTCAGGCATGTTAAATTATTCCGCTTTATTTACCCTTGGGCTTACTTTGGAGTGCTTTCTAACAAGAATTGAACTATAATAAATCGAATTCTTTAACTTGATCATTTTCTAAATGCAGCCAGAAATATTCACGTCCATTCTAAAATTTCACTGATTTTTATAGATAGATATTCTTCACAATAGAAACCGCTGACGAGAGAATATAAATAAATTTAAATCTTTTGGTTTGAAGTAACATTATCACCATGTTTTCACATCATTTTTAATCAGAAAATGTATTCTTCATCGGTTCGGTAATTGATTGATGGGTTCTCACTTGTCCCCATTCACTCTAAAGTAGTCCACAATTAGTCTTTCTGGCGTTGCAGGTGAACAAATACTGTTTCTAGCTTTGTCATATCCAGTCGCATCATGAGGGTTGACATTTTATTCTCAGAAGCAATCGTCTAGCAAATGTGATGTCCTCATTCAAGAAATATATATTTCTATTTAGAATACTTGCAAAATTGATATTTATTGAATGAGTACAAGCAAACCATATGGATTCACATTTATGAATTAATTAATTAATTTGATAGTTTTTAAATTAGAATAACGTAATGGTTTATTAATCGGTGTAAAGTGTGTGCATGTTCATGCTGAATTTGGTTAATCAGTATGCTCATAACTGAACCAAGTTGCTGCCAGATACTTAATACTTAATACGCAACTGCATATTATAGCTCTCCACATACAGGAATGCATTAATATTATAGAGTGAAGTGAATGATGACATGATTACAATGAGATAGTAATTTTAGTGATATTCAACAGATGATGAAAACTATTCTTAAGGTATTCTGCAGAATCATAGATTGTTTGGCAAACAAGATTTATTTTTAATTTGCAATTTACAGAACGCCTCGTGCAGATGAAAAGTTTTCTCGGGAAAACTTTAAATTTTTGTGATCTGAGCACCGTCTATCTTGGATCAACTGTTGATTGGACACCTGGTTGTGGTGTAAAGACTTCCCGGTGAGTAAAAATCAAATGGAAATTTTCTTCTCACTTGACATAAGCCAGAATGTCTGTTATCGTACATCGATTGTTACGAAATGATATCCAACCTATTTACGTAGATTGGTCTTATTCTGGAAAAAAAACTAATTGATGCTCCCTTTTAATAAATAAAAGCAAAGGCAGGACGTATTTCCTAATTCAATTTCGATTCAGAAATGCAACTGTTTACTTAATTGATCTTGTGTAGTATACTTATTATGTGGAATATATATTGATATTTAGTTAAATTCTACACTGAATATAAATTTATTCTTTGTTTTATATATTCTTATTTTCTTCCATTCCATTTAGAATGCAATTAAATCTGTTCACTATTAAATTATAACCTATTTATAGTATTGAAAGGGTTGTTTCACTTGCATCACGTACGCGTTTAATTTTTTGACGCTCTTTCTGTGATGTGAATGGTGGTGTGTATTTGTAGTGGTAGTCTCTTAGACTATAAATATAATCAATGATTTTTAACTACCTTATTTTTAATGACGCAAAAATATGAATTCAGTTGGTTTCTTTGCTAGAACCAAATAGCCACTTCTCCAAAATCACTTGGCAGGGAAACATTTTACGCGATATCTCTATTTCTACCACGCCGCGAATCATTAAAAACATACATTTGGTTAACCAAATATCTACAGTTTCCATTTGCAAACAGGATTTTCTATTGAATTTACTTTAATTTGTCTAAGCTCTAGTTATACGCTTATGAATGGGTATTCGAACGAGTGGGCCACAGCAAAGATAGGCATCTTTGTAGTCATTACAAATTGCTTCTTATTTTTTTCCTTTGCATATTTTAGTAAGGTATATATAACTTAGCTTATTATTTACTTTCGCATCTAGAAATACAAATTCCACAGTTGCCGTTATGTCGAGTGGAAAAGCATGGAGCAGTCAATTTGTTTTTGTTGCCAATGGCTATAAGCCAAAAACTGTGCAGGCGTTGAAGAACTCAACTGAGAAAAAACAATGACAACGCAACGAGATTCTTTAAAACCTTTAAATCAGGTGTCCGAGGTATTACTTTGGCTGAAAGTTTAAATTAATTGTATTGGGTATAGATTTTTTAAAATTTCTTATGCCAAGTTGGTTTGAATCTCGAATTGTTTTGTCACTGTATTATTATAATCATTAAGATGAAGCTCAATTATATTATAACATGAAAGAAATGTGAAAATTTATTTTGCATATTTTCTATAAATTAATTTGTGGGCATTGATTTTGGCTTAAACTTTATTAACTGCTACTATTGCTCTTTGAAGGCGATCATGGAATTTCAAATCAATTGCATTGTCTGCCGGTTTAAATTTTTGGAACAAAATATATTTCGTTTGAGGCGAGTAATCATTAAGCCAAAAACACGTGCATAAATGAGATTATAGTTTTGTTGATGTTTTTGTCCTACATGAAATAATTTGTTACTATGTGATACACACCCAATCCACACATTCAAATGTTAGTTGCATGCAACTGAGAATATATAACTTTATTGAGTGAGGTTATGATTTCCACAAAGACGTGAATAGTTACGCATATTAATGATTATGGTATGTCAGTCACATGAAAACAATAGTCATTAACATTCCCAATGGCTTTAAATGAAATTTCCATCGACATCTTTACCTAAATGAATTTTTAAAATGTTGAATAGTACTACAATTAAATTCTAAATGTTTAATATTATTTCCAATTGAAATATTCTTTATGCATACATGTTGTATATATATATATATATATATATATATATATATATATATATATATATATATAATATATATGGATGTGTATATCCATTTATATGATTTAAATTATCTAATAAGTTTGAAATAGTTTCTTTTAAGGTCTGTAGCTGTTTTACTTATTTAAGTACGATGGCATTTTGCATTGGCTTTTATTCGTTATTTTTGAATTTTCTAAATACTTTCCTTTCTTAGAAACTTGTGCTTAATTGAAATAGTGTTTGCTTAACTGATTTCTGTTCCTGAAGGTTATTAATGAAGTTGTTTCTTTTATCAGAAATAATTTTGATCGAAAGAAAATTTTCTTATATGTATATCCATTTATATGATTTAAATTATCTAATAAGTTTTAAATAGTTTCTTTTAAGGTCTGTAGCTGTTTTACTTATTTAAGTACGATGGCATTTTGCATTGGCTTTTATTCGTTATTTTTGAATTTTCTAAATACTTTCCTTTCTTAGAAACTTGTGCTTAATTGAAATAGTGTTTGCTTAACTGATTTCTGTTCCTGAAGGTTATTAATGAACTTGTTTCTTTTATCAGAAATAATTTTGATCGAAAGAAAATTTTCTTATATCTGATAAAATTTCTTTTTGCACACAGGAAGGGTACAATGAATATATATATATATATATATATATATATATATATATATATATATATACATACTTTTATCAAAATAAACTAATAATTGTATAATGTGGAAGAGGCTATTCATCCAGTAGACCGGGTTCTTTCTTATTGAGAACACTTCATGTACTGTACAGAATTAAATAGATTTCATATCCTGTAGGTAACAGTTTTAGCGATAAAATCATTGATTAATTACTTGAATAGGTGAATAATTGAATAATGAACGACTAACCTTTTCTGCATAGGTTCTTTTCATTATGAGTGCTTTTAGCCGCCAGATTTTCAATTTTTGTTATTTCCTCCACGACATCCATACCGGAATACATTTCGTTTGAGTCCTGAATTTTGGTATCTCCTTTAAATTCGTCGGAGGTGGAGTAGACCTCTGCTTGGTTAAGGGATACGTCGTGAGGCTTCTTCAAAACTTTATTCGGACAAGTTGTTTCATTTTGGTCAGCAACATTCACGAGCTTCGTATCTTCTGCTAAATTTATTTGTGAGAAGGGTGTGGACGGCTTCACGTTTTCTTCATGTTGATACGTATTCCTCATAATTGATGCGTCTTGAACAATATCAGCAATTTCTTTAACACCACAGTAACTAGTTTCGCTTTCCTTGGAGGACGGTACTTCTATGACATTAGGCAAACAAGTGTCTAGACCAATTTAACAATAATTTTTTTCGCGGGTAGGGGTAACAATTCTTTAAATCAATTTCGCGAGCTTGAAGTAAACACCAATCCCAATGCATTTAACGAGTCGTCGAACAACATAACAAAACTACCGCCAGCCGCAACGCACTGACGCGTTTCGACCTTCCATGATCATCATCAGAGTACGACGGCAAACTGACTATCGAGGATCAAACCGCATTGAATATATATGGAAATCAAATTTAGATATGCGGCTCTCACCTCTAGCAGTCTCGCATACATTGAACTTGTCTGGAAATGTCGTCTGCACAATTTCTATGCAGTCACGAACATTAACTGTTTGCAGCTTTCGCCACATATACATATATAGGCAATAAAATTTAAACAATAATTGATTGCGCGGATGGTGGTAACAATTCTTTAACTCACGACAAAATGAAGCAAGCGCGTTATTTCCTCTAGTCCTAATATTTATATACCTCAGACTGACCTTTCATTAGATATTCGCGTGTCACATGTGTGTGTGTGTGTGTGCATTTTCATAACCGTTGTTTTCATCATAACTAATTTAGACCAGAATAATAATTTTATCAATTACATGCGATAGCTATTCGTTTTACACACTTAATGTAAATGACGCAACTGAGATGGGGGAGACCCATAATTCAGAAAAACTCGTCATAAAAACATGCCATGTTAAATTACAATTCAAACCACTAGGTTGTACTCAAAATAGACAAGTTAATAACAGTTATTGGCGCACGCCACGCATGTGTATGTGTATGTGTATGCATAACTAAAAACTTGGTTAAATTATGTACTGTACTAGTTATGTACAAAACTAGAAATCTATAATCCTGCTTAAATTTTTTAATTTTGATTATGATAATGCTTTATCAAGGTTGAATAAAAGACAAGGATAATTGTGATCAGCAACATGTTCATTAGATTTTATCTCCACGCTCTGTATTATTAAAATCGAAATGTTATACATTATATCATCATGTTAGACAACAATAAATGCACTCAATTGCTAGTCAAAATTCTAATAATTTTCGTAATTTTACACTCGAATTATATCTAAATTATCCTATTTCGATGATGAGTCTATAACTCTTTATATAATCAATTATTGTATAAATGCGATTAATTAACAAGACTGTTTTTTCCAATATGATAATAACTAAATCAAAATTCATATGACGTATGCAGTGATACTATAGACGAACTTCCTGATGTTGATATATTGTACAGTATAAATGGAGAGATGTACTTTTCTTTTTGAGACTATTTGCACATATTTTTGTGTTGTGATATTTTTTAATTGAACATTTTCCAATATTATTATCTATTTGATAGAACATGTGCGGTTTGAATCCAAATAAAGTTATTTTATTATATTTGCTCTATTGATTCTTAAATATGTAAGGAATTGGATCATTGAGACCTACAGAAGTGCGATGCTCAAGAAACATGATTAAATTTAGTATTTATGAAAGTGACGAGTTTCCGCTATTAAATATTTCCTTTGACAAATTAGTGTTACATTTATTGATAAATGTAAGCCACTGTGGCTGACTGAAACGAATATTATTTAAAATTAAATTATTCGTTTAATTTTTAGAACATTCTTTGTTTAAATACTTTGCAGTATATATACTTTTGAAATGTGCGCAATTTTAGAGTTCGACAATCGTAACCTGACCTGGCGTGAATTAGCATAGCAAGTTACATTTGTTATTCTCTACATTGTGGTTTACAGATTCTTGATTTCCACAATATACACCTGCTATCATTTTAGTGATATGAATAGTCCTATCAGGGACGTTCTGGAACAGGTAATTTCATAATTCTGGGTGTATTGTTACGTAAAAATTACACAGTCCGTTGCTTAATAAAAGATTGTCAAATATATACATAAATTAATCCTACGTTCGAGCGCAATAACAATTTTGCTTAAGTCATATCATGCATGAACTGAAACTGATTCGGCATCTGTGGAATTCTTATTAAATAATGGGTTTCGAACTTATACACCCTTTTGGTACAATATATTTCATGATAGACCGGATACAGTGTAATTAATTGTCGTCTTACATCCCCACATAAATTATTACAAGCCCAGATTGCGGGAATTTGGCGTCTTATTTTGATACCTTCTATAGATATTTTTTGAAACTCAATGTATATATATCTGCTGGAGACTATAATATCCCATGCATCACATTGTTAATTGTGGATTATATCGGTTTCATAATTTTGTAAGAATTTTCACTTTGGATGTTATAAATTTCTTACATCAATTTGGGATCTAATATTATTTAGTGTTACGGAAAATGTGGGTGCAAAGCCGCAGCGGTTAAGTGATTGATACGAGTCGACGTATGTGTTTTAAAGGAATTACAGTACCGGATGCAACCACAACATCTTGTACTTACAGCTAAAAGAACTGATAGAGTCTACCATTGTTTAAACTTTAGAAGATGCCATGTAGGCAACACCCTATACTAAGTCTAAATTTAGCGCCAATCTTTATCTCTCTCTCTCTCTCTCCGCGTAGATATCCAAAATTCGATCACTATTATCAAAGTTCAAACTATTCATCTACAACCTGTCATAACTGAACAGGCACCACACAAGATGTGGAAGTTTTATTGATATGATCATTTATATAAATATACGGACATTGGTTGTGCTAGCGGTGATTACCTTCATTCTAATCAAGGATGCTAACTAGAGATAAAACAAGACCCATTCAAAATAAGTATTGCATAATGTAGAAACGGTAATTCATCCAGCACATTAGTTTCATCCTTATGGGGAACACATCACGTAATGGCCAGAATTTGCCGCTTACATTTGTCGAATCTGGGTACGACCGCTTCATAATCTCATTTTCTAACAACTGAGAAACACTGTCGAACTCGATACAACGTTTTAGTCTTATAATCTCTTTTTCTATGGAGATCGTATGGCATCTGTTTAGACAAAAAGTGAAAACTAACCATCCAAAATGTGTCATTAATGCACAGACAATACACTAGATGAGGAAGTTTTATTGCTGTGGACATTTGTATAATTTAACAAAATTCTTTGCGCGGGCGGTAATAACATTTACTTTAATTAAGTGCCTGAACTTCATATCTGGGATATACTAATAATTTTTTAGTGTATAAAAGACAATAAATCCAACGCGCTTGCTTCATTTGTTTCGTTTGTTAAACTTGTGAAACAAAATGCAACTGATGAAGGCGTATGGTAAGTTAGGCCGATATATTTTATCAAAAGGAAACTACAGGAACAATGAAAGCTGCGCTAGTCAAAACGCAGATCATGTAATTCAATTAATCCAGGTACGAAATTAAAACCATCCTTCAAGAAACAATTAATCCAGTATATCGGTTTCCTCATGTTATCGCCAAAATATGTCGCGGACAAGGCCCGAACCTGGGCATGCAAGATTTTATATCATCATCTATTCGACATTATTTGACCAAATATAAAGCGACTAAGTCTGAAGAAATTCGTACGATATTTTTCTTGATAAACGCAATAACTGCACGTACAGATGTAGCATTACCATTCTTGCCGACGGACGTCGTATCTGCAAATTATAATTCAAGAAAATTTTATACATTTTACGTAATTTATTCATTGAGAGAAGCGATTGTTTGTTAAAACACGGCAAAATAGCTTCCAAAAAATCAGATAACACAGCACAATAATCCCATATTTTGGCCGATTTGTAGCCCCTCCAATCGTCAGTCTAAATTTTCTTCGGATTAAAACAGTAACAAAAACAGTTTACATGAAAACACAATCCATCATTTATTGTAAAATGTAACACTTTTATAATCCAGTAGACTTTTAATGTAATCACATTTTTTATCGATCAAAAAATGAAAATAATGTCAAAAATAATTTAAAGAAGCGAGAACCACTCGTCCACAATAATGAACTAATATACGAATATAGGCAGTATTAAAATATCTAAAATTATGAACATCAATATACTATAAATATTGCTGTGCACGACAAGAACAAATTTGATCTAAACAAACAAGACTGACAAAATGGAAATAGTGTTGTGCAGATATAAGAATAATTTGACTGATAAATTATATTGTTTGTAAAATGAGCTAAACAGGAAGAGGTGGCCCGTAGACATAGAATTTCCGACTAGGCCACGGTGGACAGAAGCTAGTTATTCCTGGAATGGTAACATGAACATTGCTGGGTGCAAAGGGACAGCCATCATCCTGTTTCATGTGAAACGTCGACTTTCGTATAATCACCGTAAATGTACCTCGACCAGAAAATTTTGGCCTTCTCCCGCCTCCAGATTTTCTAGAACGCACAGTTGTCCATTGATAAAGTTGTTGACCATAAGAGCTATCCGTTGGTATGTCAAGGCCTTTATCATCAAATGCAGCTAAACTATCTGGGTTATCATTATCATCATCACAACTACCATCATCATCATCATCATCATCATCATCATCTTCATCATCATCATCATCATCACAACTACAATCGTCATCATCATCTGCACCTTCATCATCACAATTACCATCAGCATCATCATCATCATAACTGAAATCATCATCATCATCACAACTACCATCATCATCATCATCACAACTACCATCATTATCTTCACCTTCTTCATCATCATCTGAACTAGCACCATCATCATTATCATTATCATCATCACAACTACCATCATCATCATCATCATCATCATCATCATCATCATCATCATCACAATTACCGTCATGATCTTGCTTCAACATCATTATAATTATCATCAACATAACTATTATCATCATCACATTTACCATCATTTCCATCATTGAAATTACAAACATCTTCATCATTATCACAACTACCATCATTATCTTCACCTTCTTCATCATCATCTGAACTAGCACCATCATAATTATCATTATCATCATCACAACTACCATCATCATCATCATCATCATCATCATCATAATCATCATCATATCATCATCATATCATCATCATCATCATCATAATCATCATCATCATCATCATCATCATCAAAAACATATTTATCATCATCATCATCAGAACTACAATCATCATCATCATCATCACAAGTACAATCGTCATCATCATCTTCATCTTCATCATCACAATTACCATCAGCATAATCATCATCGCAACTGAAATTATCATCATCATCAAAACTACCATCATTAACTTCACCTTCTTCATCATCATCTGAACTACCACCATCATCATCAACATTATCATCATCATAATCATCATCATCATCATCATCATCATCATCTTTATCCTTATTCATCATCCTTATCATTATC
>JAQBSW010004613.1:62500-66991 GCA_029291075.1 Eudiplozoon nipponicum
ATCAAGTTTGCGAGCTTGAAGTAAACACCAATCCCATTGTATTTAACCAGTCGTCGGCTGGCGGTAGTTTTGTTATGTTGTTCGACGACTGGGTAAATACAATGGGATTGGTGTTTACTTCAAGCTCGCAAACTTGATTTAAATAATTACAACCAATATTAGTTTATTTATATAAATTTTCATTTCAATACCATTTTCCCATGTAGTGTGTTGCCTGTTTTAGGTCGGGTAAATGTTGTTTCATTTTAAAACGTTTGACGATACATGGATGCCCAGTGCATCCATCCATTTACATAGACACATGGAAATTATCAAAATTAATAGACACAAATGTTATGCAAATTAGGAGCAGTGCAGAAATTTAGAAAAATAGTTGATTAATACCGTGTCCATTATAGTGTAATTAGTAATAAAAATGTCATTTTCATCGTTTAATACTTAATTACACACTAAATGTTTGAACGTTGCAAGAGTTTAGCTGCTGAGCACGCTGCAAAATTCAGAGCTATTTCAAACACAACCAAAATGATAAACCAAACACAGCATGAACGGAAAGTTAAATCTTGTGTACATTTTTTTTTTTGCTTAAACTAATTTTTTACTAGGTGCGCAACACCTAATATACTATTGCATATATATTAGTTCTCCGCCACAAACAATATCCACATATGCAAGTATGTATTAGGTGTTGTGAATCTAGTCACAAATTAGTTCAGTTGTGACCAGAAGGATAAACCAAAGACCGCATGAACTAATTTGTAACTGGGTTCGCAACACCTAATACACACTTACATATATATTCCGTTCATGCTGTCTTTGGTTTATCCTTCTGGTCACAACTGAACTAATTTGTTACTAGGTTCGCAACACCTAATAGATACTTGCATATATATTAGCTCTCCGTAACAAAGAGTATATAATATCCACATATTTATTTGATCATATCATGTCGATTTATTCAACTTGTACATATCACAAAAGATATCAAATGTTAAATTATCAATCAATGGGGATAAATATAAGATAATTATAGTATAACTAGTTGAGCATTGGCTTAAACTCACAGCTATACCCATTGACGTTAATCGCCCTTCAAAGATCATCATCAAAGCACGGCGGAAAATTTAGAAAGAAGGATCAAATCACATAATATTTATATTTATGCTATGAACAATCAATATATTTCGATTTACACCTCACTATTATGCATGCCAGCGTTTTTTGAAGATGTCCATTTAAGACTAAATAAACCAGCATGCGTAATTTACTGTGTGCTACTTTGTATTACTGTTGCAACACATAGGATTAGTACTTAATTCAAGCAGGCAAACATTCGATGTTATAAATTCCGTGCAAACAGGGATGCCAGAATTGATTTTACCGTTTGCCAACATTTGTCTCAGTGCTATCTTCGTGTCGTAAAGGAAATTTTCAGGTAACATGTCATAACAGGCAAAAGCTATAGATTTATGAAAATTTTAATAAAAATATCTCCAATTAAATGTAATTTTATCAATGGAGATTTGGAAGTTTCTCGAACATCAATTTGGTGTTCTTTGTTTGTTTGGCATTAAAATCGACAATAGAGACCATTATTGTGATAAATTTGCGCTGCGATAAATATGCTTAGACGTAATTATGTTGCAAATTTCGTAAGCCATAGCAGTGTTTCCTTTTTCAGTGCAATTTTGCCATGAGTGTACGCGTGCGTTTTTAGTTTGTATTTATGCGTGTCTGTGAGAATAAAATTGGTACACCAAATTTCACTTATTTTCAACAAAATCTTAATGATTTAAAATTATACCATGTGATACAGGAGATATTGATTTTGATGCACCAGTCGTTAAGTGGTCTGATGATTTAATTAACGGGGGTGTAAGTGCTCATTATCATAAATGCCCCTTAAAGTCATGTGACAAGTTAATTTCACATTCTAATGTAAATGCTCGAGGAGGCGTTTGCGGTTTGTGCGAGTAAACTCTTTTGCAGATTGTTCTGCAAGCGAATGTGATTTGCAGTTTTTGAGTACATGTTGCTGTTGATAGAATATAGCTTAAATAGGTAATTGTATCGATTACATTCAAGGTGTATACACAAAAATGAAATTCACATATATAGGTGCAATTTTTTTACCATTTCGATATCACTCCTCCATGTAACGCGGTATCTGTTCGATAAGGACAGATTGAGGTTGGTCAGTTGGAACTTTAGGGCTAAATGGATGATATATAGGCTCGACCTAAAGGAAAGGCTAACTAAGACACATTAGTTAGTATATAACTGTATATTGTGCGTAATGTGCGGCAGGGTGGCTCAGTGGTTAGAGCACCAGATTCCGTAGAAGAAGTGCTCAAATCCGAGCTCTGTCCGCAGCAAATTCTGGACAGTACGTGATGAGTTCCCAGTAAGGACGAAACTAGTCTATTGAATGAATTGCCTTTTCCACACTATACACTACCTATTTTATACTGACAAATGTATGTACATAATGAGTCAGGTGTTTATATCAAGTTCGCAACTTTGATTAAAAGCAATTGTTATCACTGCCCGCGCAACCAATGTTCGTTTAATTGCTTCACAGAGTTGTTGCAATGGAAACTTGAGACGTTAGAATTTTACATTTCATTTACGTTTTTGCATCCAGTATTTATTTAACCTAAACAGATATAGAATAACAGGAATTTATCGGGCATTATCTCTTGAAATTTCGCGAAAAACATAAAGTTATTTGTATTTGTGTTTAACAAATGCGGCTAATTCTCGTTTAAGGCGTTGATTCAGCAACCCTCCTATCTATTTTTATGTGTTAGACGTGGCTTTCCGTGTAACAAGCCAGTTCGTGTAGGACCAGAAACAATAATCACATTAAGCAGAAAAAGATCTTCGTGACAATATATGCCAACGTGTGTTGTTTTAACTGAAAACTCATCCGTTGGATCCGTCCCTTAGCTCGAACCAAATACAAAATTTATCAAATTATTTTTGACAATTACACGATAATATTGATTGTCGCATATGTATAACAGCAATACTGGGCCTTACTTCAATTTAAGTAAATTAAGCGTCGACTTCGAAGAATATTTGGTATAAAATAATGTTTACTGACGTTGTGAAGGTTGCTAAAAAATATCCTGGTATATAGATGTTATTTCACTGATAAGAAAAACAATTACCATTTCCAGGGTTAAGTGGCAAATAACTTGATTTGTTTTTTTAATATAGGAAGTGTAGTTTCATTCTCATTAGTGAAATTTCCGTCGTGCACTGCTGGTGAGCCTAGGAAGTTGAAACGCGTCAGTAAGCGTGAATGACGGTAGCTTTGCTATGTCGTACGACTGGTATTATACAATGAGACTGGTGTTTTTCTCAAGTCCGCGCGCTTGATTTAAATAAGTTTCCTTACCAAACACGCAAACGATTATTATGTGTTTCTAAAGGGCTTCTAGACAGCATTTTATTCAGTTAAAACATCATGATCTGTTTTTGTCTAATTTTTGTTATCCCATTTTTATCGCAATTATATCTCCATTCTATTACATATAGATTTTTTGATGGTAAAGTCAGTTTACATTGGAGCAGGATGTTACGCCAATTTAAGTATTAGCAAAAATTTAACCTTATTCACGTATGAGTAAAGTATTGATGTCCAGTTATAAAGTAGCATAACTGTGAATAACTAAAAAATGGACTATAATATTACTCTTTTATGCATACTTATAGAAAATGGAATTATCCGATTACTTACATTTCATCATCATCATCATTCTCATCATCATCAACATCATCATCATCATCATCATCATCATCATCATCATCATCATCATCATGCACAGCCGTACAAAAGACAAAAGTGACTTATTTTTCAATGCCATATAACCATAAGGCGTTCATGCTTATATATGGGCTGTAAGAGAACACAAGATGCCCTATTCCTAGTGAGGATGGCTTGTATTCGGAGTTTTCTTTCTCCTAGATAGTCTGTCTACCAAGGCTGATGAGGACTATCTGTCGAGATGTCAGTGGCTAAAGTTTCCTTCAGCAGCCGAGACTTGCCAATCACGTCTGGAATTCTTAGTCGCATTTCATCAAATACATTTAACATAAAAAGATACTGCGCAGTTAGACCAAACTCGAGGCTTCACATGGAACGGGATAATGGCTGTGCCTCTTTAGACCCGACAAGGTTCATACTACCATTTCCGGACTGACAAGCTTGTGTCCGCCGGTCGTTAGGCCACACTTTCGCTTAAAAAAAATGAGACGTTGAATTGAGTGTAGTGCTGGTTGTCTTAAACGCTTTATATTTTGCGAATACAAACTATGCTTTATTTTGCCTCAATGGTTTTATTTAGAAATTATGCAGCTGACATTTCCAGTCAGGTTCTATAAATGCGAAACTGCTAGAGGTGAGAGCCGCATATCTAAATTTAATTTCCATATATATTCAATGCGGTTTGATTCTCGATAGAAAGTTTGACGTCGTACTCTGAT
>JAQBSW010004614.1:0-66979 GCA_029291075.1 Eudiplozoon nipponicum
ACAATTTCATTCATCTACAAATATCCTTTGATTTGTTATTTAAATGGTTTAGCTTGTTGGACTTTGTTGCCAAATAAATGTATTATTATATATTTACACTGGAAATGAATTATTGAACATTTCCCACCAGCAAAATGATACTAAGCGTCGAACTTCAGCCACTGGTGATGTACACTTTTCTTTTTAAATTAATCACGTTTTAATGCATTTAATGTTTTAAAATATTTAATTTTGTCAATTTTACTTAATTTTTGACTGATGATATTCAATGGTAGCATAGAGGCTCTTGTCCTATTGTAGAGGCCCTTTGCTCACTACCATAAGAGAGCCTCTCAGATGTCAGGCTCGGATAATTCATATAGACAGTGTGATCGTCTATTTTGGAACAACTAAATCCCTCAGAACATTCTATTGAGCTACATTTCTTAAGTCCTTCTACTAATTGCTCTTGTAAAGACTCAAAACCTTTTAGTTAATGAGAATCCCATAGACGCCAAGTCTGAATCATTCTTAATACACCTATATTAGTATGATAAGTTGGATTTCTCTTCCACATCTATTAAGTTCATGGCTACAATATCTTGAGCTAAATTTTCAGTGTTCTCTAACTCAAGATTAGCACCCATGTTAATTAAACTTATGTATATATTTAAATAATTTATTAATGTACTGCTCACGTAACAATACATCCTAATCAATAACCTGGAAAGAGATTAGACGCAAAAAAGCAGAATTATTAAATTATCTGTTCCTTAACGTTCCCAATATGTACGATTCAATACATAAATTAGTAATAGGATTATATTGTGAAGATCAAGATTTGTAAAATTCGAAATAGAGAAATAAAATGTCAAACGCAGTTTGCTAGAGAAAGTCACGCCAGAACAGTAACAGAATACAGAAACTCAAATTAAACAAAATTTAAAAAATACATATACTGTAGTCTTTAAACAAAGAATGTTATAGAAATTAAATGAATATTTTCTTTTTTTTAATAATATTCGTTTCAATCAGCCACAGTGGTTTAAATTTATCAATAATTGTTACTTTAATTTTTTTGGATGAAATATATTCCTCTACATACACCACCTCAAAAAAGACGGCTAATAATAGACGTAATCGTTGTTCTTCGGTTGACGTTGAACTCTTCCTGAGCGGGTTGTGCATACTGGTACCTCTGTCGTCGACGTTGTGCCCTGTTCATTTGTCACTGGCACTGCTAGTTCGTCTGACGTTGACGGAAAGTTATGATCTTGTAACTCGGTGGGACTTAACGTCGATTTTGTCAGCAACGCTTTTTGTAAAAGTTGCTGGTTTTTTTGTGCTAGCGTAATCGGATTGCTCACCTCAGATTCGTCGATGGTGCGATGGTCATTCAACTCATCTAGTAATTCAGTCTTATTGTCAATCCAGATTAATTGTGGGATGCAACGATCCAAAGTAACACAATCATCAATGCCATTTACTTCCATGACGACATTTCTGTCTGTCATTCTCTTGACCTTATATGGTTCTTTGTAAAATGGTGTCAGACAGTTCTTCTTATTTTCATTAGTTACATAAATATGCGAAGCCGATCTTAGATCAGAGGACACGTGGCATTTGGTTTTTACTTTTCTAGTCTTTGTCGGAGCTAAACGACACATCTTACCTCCAGGTGCTCCTACAAACCAATCTACATAGGTAGAGGCCCAATCAAGATTATTTGGAGTTTCTATTAGACCTCCAGGCAACCATATTGGTTCTCCATATACCAATTCTGCTATTGAAGCTCCTAATTGTGCCCTTTATCTGTTTCGTATGGCAAGTAATACAATAGGAAGATCGTGTATCCAGCTTGTTCCACCAGTACATCTCAACGCAGCTTTCAGTTCACGACGCAGCCTTTCTACCATCCCATTCGCGCGTGGATTCTATGTGCTCGTACGCAATACATTTATTCCCATGATATTGAGATATCTTATGGAAAGCTCTAACATAAATTGACTACCGCGATCACTAGAAACTCTTTCCGGAACACCATAACGCATCTCGACGACGTCTATGTGTACATTTCCGAACCATCCAGTTGATATCCCAATATTCTGTATATCGGTTCTGGTATGTCTCCACAACTTACAAGTTTGACATTTGACACAGGCTCTTACCCATGTCTTTAGATATATGCGGCCGTACGTATCTATATGTATATAATCAAATGGTGGCTTTTGTGGGTGGATGTCCCAAATCGTGTAGTTGTTGAGTTATTTTGGCGCATAACTCCAACGGCACATAAGATCATAGTTGATCTCTGGACCTTTCGCATAACAACCACTTGCCACTCAGGAGCTTGTGAACATATCCTGGTGTCTTAGATAAAACTAACGTAATTTGATCCGATCCTTGCGCTTCCTCGATTTGATTGACTAAATTGTTTGGAGAATCATCTAGATTCTTCAACGGACCTTGACGTATCAGCTCGACATCTGCTTCATTCTGTCTGCTAAGTGCATTTCTACCACATTCTCTTTACCGGCAATATGATTGACAGTGAAATCGAACTCTGCTAATCAGGTAATCTGAGAATTCACCCAACGAGAGTAATTTAGCCTTGCGGTTTTACCAAGTGCGCTTATCAACGGCTTGTTATCTGTCAATAATTTGAACTGATGACCGTCTAAATAATGCTCAAAATATAGCACTGCAGCGTACACAGCAAGAAGCTCTTTACCACAAGTATCATACCGTTTTTCTAGAACACGAAGCTTTCGACTATAAATCCCAATCTGTTTTACTATATCCTGTTCTCTTTGCTGAAGCACTGCACTCATCGCAACATCTGAGGCATCTGTGATTAGCCCGAAAGGCTTCTCCCAATCTACATGTGCTAGTGTGATTATGTCACTTAGCATTTATATGGCCCTATGAAATTTTTCCTGGTCCTCCTAACTCAAGTTGATAAACTAAGACTTCTTGATCATGCTCTTCTCACGCGTGTGATGGCGTGTTAACGATCCTAAAATTCCGGCCAGACCTGGAATGAATCGTCGGTATTAGCAGTTAAATGGTGGAAAAGAGGCGGGGACGTAACAGATGCAGGTTTCAGTAAACAGACGGTGAATGACGATTTATGACCACCAAAAGAGATATTTACACTTTTATGCAATCCAAGGAAGTCATGACCGAGGAGTACGTCAGTACAAAGATCAGAAAGTATAGATAGCTTGATATTTTTATAAACACATGATTTGTATTGAATCGACACAAAACAATGGCCTTTGGTATGACTCGATAATGAGCTAGACGCCATGGTTATTGTTTCTCGTGAGGAGTGAATTTTCCAATTATTTTTCAAAATGAAGGCTTCTGAAACATAACTACAGGAACTGCCTGTATCAACGAGAGCATGAAAATTGATGTTATTGACTTCTAGATTTATTACACATTTGGTGAGACAATCAGGAGCAGCAGCTAATACAGTTGCAGATATGGTAGGATGAAGCGTCGAAACCACTGGGCGGTGATTCTTAGAGCGGCATACCTTTTGAAAATGTCCTTTGTTTCCACAACTTTTACAGAAAGCGTTTCTGGCCGGACATTTCCATCTTAAATGATAATCGTACCCACAAAAGTCACATTTTTGTTTAACAGCAGCAACAAGATTATCTGTAGATTTATCGGAGGTTGATGAAGGACTGAGTGGCTGAACCGTTGCAGTGTGTGCAGAATTCAAACAGTTTTGATATGATAATGATTGCTTTTCCGCCATTTCGAGACCACGTGCTTGATCAAAAGCCGCTTGAAAATTAAGTGAGTTGTGTTCTAAGAGACGTTGTCTGATTGAATTGGACTGGATTCCATTAATGAAGGCATCGCGCAGAGCATCGTCTCGATTTTCCTCGGCCGTAGTTCGTTTGAAATTGCACTCCCTAGCTAACGATTTCAGAATCTGAACAAATTGATCCAATGTTTGTCCATTTTCTTGTTTAGTAGTCGCGAGTATATGACGAACAAAGACTTCATTTTTCGGTCTGACATAGAGATTCATTAGAGTTTTGATAGCATTATCATACGTATCTGTTCTAAATCACAGTAACAAGCACAGCAAACGGGCAGAGTGAGTAGACAAGTCAGAAGAAAGAGTTGCCTAAAATATTAGGCTTTATTCATCATATAATGCAGATATACATGCTAAAAGACAAAACAAAACATGTTAGTATACGAACGGTGTGAATATAAATGTGTGTACAAATAAACAATCATATCATTCTCCTCCACTGCGATTTGTAGCGTAGTGTCAGAGTCGGAACAAGACTGTTATAGTAACAATTCAAAGAGGATTGAGAAAACATAGTATTTAAACATTTCCACTTCGTAAGTTATAAGGATGAACACGTTGTTGTTGATTGATAAGGTTTTCGAGATTCTCTGATAGGTCACGAGCATTTGAGTTATCCGTAGATTCACCATTTGCCTTAACATTATCAATATCGGTATCGTCATTATAGGAGGTTTGTTCATCAGCAACAACCGGTTCGTTTTCACAGAGTCCCATATTAGTTCCAGCTTCATTCATCAGTGCGTCGGAGCCTTTCGGGGCTAATTGACGGATAGATACTGTATCTTCTCTTCCATCAGAAAAACGAACATGCGCATAGTTAGGATTGCAATGAATTAGTTCAACTTCTTCCACAGAGGGGTCATATTTAGAAACTCTAGCATTCTTCTTGAGTAAAACTTTGCCAGGAACAGTAAGCCAGGTTGGGAGTGTGGTACCAAAAGTCGACCTTCTATTGTGTCGAAAAAGACGCTCGTGAGGGGTTTCGTTGGTAGATGTGCACAATAATGAACGGATTGAATGTAATGCGTCCAGCAGCACGCATTCCCAGTTTTTAACTGAAAGCCTTTTTGATCTGAGAGCGAGAAGGATCGATTTCCATAAGGTACCATTCATTCTTTCTACCTGTCCATTTCCTTTGGGATTATAAGGAGTCGTTCTACTCGAAGCTATACCTTTTTCCCGAAGAAAATTTTGTACCTCGGTCGACATGAAGGAAGAACCTCTGTCTGAGTGAATGTACGAAGGCATCCCAAACATTGCGAATATTTGACACAGGTGAAGTATGACGGTGTGACTGCTAAGGTCAGGACAAGCAAATGCAAAGGGAAATCGAGAATATTCATCGATGACCGTCAGTAGATAACGATTACGAGTTGATGAAGGAAGAGGTCCTTTAAAATCGATAGATAACCGCTCAAACGGTTGGGTAGCTTTGATTAATTGGCCTTGAATTGCCGAAGGAAATCTGGGCTTGATTTCAGAGCACACTTCACAACTCAAGGTCATTTTTCGAATTTCATCAATAGAATATGGTAAATTACGAGATTTCACAAAGTGGAGCATACGAGAAATTCCAGGATGACAAAGCGAAACATGTATTTGTTTTAAATCCAGTCCATTTAGAAGCGCACCACAAAAGGATCGACTTAGTGCATCTGCTGGTTTGTTATCTTTTCCGGGTCTATAGACAACATCGAAGCTGTAAGGTGATAATTCCATTTTCCAGCGCAAAATTTTATCGTTCTTCACTCTTCCTCGATTTTGATTGCCAAAAATAAAGGAAACAGATCTTTGATCAGTGACAAGTTTGAAATGATTACCCAAAAGTAAATGCCTCCATTTTCGAATAGCTTCAACCACGGCATAGGCTTCTTTTTCAACAGCTGAGTGATGTTTTTCAGATGGCATCAACGTCCGAGAGAAAAACGCCACGGATCTTCCATCTTGGTTCAAAGTGGCAGCAATAGCTACGTCCGAAGCATCAGTTTCGACGACAAACGGAATATCACAACGAATAGAAGCTAGAGTTGCTACGGCTAATTCTTTTTTAAGATCATCGAAATTTTGTTTCACAGAGACGGGCAAAGGAAAAATTCGATTATGAACGAGTGAGTGAATTTTATCGGAGAAGTTGGAGATCCACGGCGAATAATAAGCGAAAAATCCCGCAATTCTTTGTTGCGATTGCACATTCGACGGTGGTGGGAGATCTTGTAAAGGCTTTAATCGGTCAGGATCAGGTTTAATTTTTCCATTCGATATTTGAAAACCAAGGAGAGTAATTTCTTTAGCTGCGAAAATGCTCTTTGATTCATTTAAGGTCAATCCATATTTTTTAGCGGCATTAAGAAATTTGTTGAGATTCATTAGAGTTTTGATAGCATGATCATATGTATCACAGTCAACGATGTGTTCATATACGTTAGGAGAGACGTAGGAAATAAGAGTGTCTAATTTATCCGGATTCATGGATTCAACTGATTTTAAGAGGCCACAGAATGTACGATACCAATGATTCCATTGTTTTGCTGCATCTGGTGCACTAGGTTCAACATCAAATATTTCTGGTCTGAGTAGGCGTTCCATGATTGGGTTATATGATGAATAAATTGTTCTGAATCACAGTAACAAGCACAGCAAACGGGCAGAGTGAGTAGACAAGTCAGAAGAAAGAGTTGCCTAAAATATTAGGCTTTATTCATCATATAATGCAGATATACATGCTAAAAGACAAAACAAAACATGTTAGTATACGAACGGTGTGAATATAAATGTGTGTACAAATAAACAATCATATCAGTATCACAGTAAACGATGTGTTCATATACGTTAGGAGAGACGTAGGAAATAAGAGTGTCTAATTTATCCGGATTCATGGATTCGACTGCTTTCAGGAGACCACAGAATGTACGATACCAATGATTCCATTGTTTTGCTGCATCTGGTGCACTAGGTTCAACATCAAATCTTTCTGGTCTGAGTAGGCGTTCCATGATTGGGTTATATGATGAATAAATTGTTCTGAATCACAGTAACAAGCACAGCAAACGGGCAGATTGAGTCGGAAGCCAGAAGAAAGAGTTGCCTAAAATATTAGGCTTTATTCATCATATAATGCAGATATAGATGCTAAAAGACAAAGCAAAACATGTTAGTATACGAACGGTGTGAATATAAATGTGTGTACAAATAAACAATCATATCACCTGGTTCAGGTTTGGGAACAACCACTATTGGAGATGCAAAGTTGGAAGTTGAACGCCTACAAATTCCTTCTTCCTTCAACCGCTTAAATTCTTCAATATAAACCTGCTGCTTATGTTGTGCTTACGATTGAGTCTTCAGTGAACAGGGTAGTGGTTCCACAAACTCGATTTAGCGTTCTATGCCTGTCTTCAATTCCTTCCGCTTAGCATTGAAGGGTAGAAACATGGTGAGGTGTTTCTCGATGAAATCCACCAAGTCATCGGCGACGACGGGTCTGGGTAGTCTCACTAACCTAACTACTGAGGTCCCAGTCTCAGCATAAGTCACTATCCCAGTACCTAGTCCAATGGTCCTAGATTTGTGATCTAAAGCGAGGTTAAAATGGACCATAAAATCCATCCCATTGATGTTATGCTTTATATCAGCGAACAGAAAATTCTACGTAAATGGTCATTTCTGCTCTAATGTCACTGACAATTCTTTAACTCCCTTAAAGTATGCGGTATGATCATCTAATTTAGAACAACTAAATCCTTCAGAATTATTATTTAAACTACGTTTCTAAAGTCCAACTGCTAATTGCTCTGTATCCATAATATTTTCTATATAATATTAATATAAGATTTCTTGCAATATATGCTATTATAATAAGTGTACTTACCCAAATACACTAATATCCACAGATGACAGAACGATACGGCAGTGACCTTGAAAACAAATATCCACGTCAATTACCTGAAACGAATTTTTTTCTGTCATCCTTTGTAAAATGGTGTCAGGCAGTCCTTCCTATTTTCATTAGTTACATAAACATGCGAAGCTGATCCTAGATCAGAGGACACAGCATTTGGTTTTTACTTTTCTAGACTTTGTCGTCGCTAAACAACAAATATTATCACTAAGTACTAATATAAACCAATCTACATAGCTTGAAGTCCAATCAAGACTACTTGGAGTTTGTATTAGAAGATCTTGCAATCTTAATGGTTCTCCATATACCAACTCTGCTATTGAAGTTCCTAATTGTTCCCTAAATCTGTTGCGCATGGCAAGTAATACTATAAGAAGATCGTGTATCCAGCTTGTTCCACAAGTACACCTTATGTAGGAACGCGAACAAGACTCCTCGCGCTGTCATATCCTTCAAAATCGCTACTTCGTATTGGCGACTGGAACAATCTACCATTGTTAGAAAAAAATTTTGACCGTTGACTTCAGGCATCTCGACAATGTCTGTGTACATATTTGAACCGTCCAGTTAGTATCCCAATATTCTGTATCTCGGTTCTAGTATATCTCCAATCCTTACAAGTTTGACACTTGGCAAATGCTCTTACTTTTTTTTACTTTACTGCGGCTGACTCCTTTTGGAGGATAAGCCGGCTCCACATTTCATGGAGTTTCTTGGGAATTTGGTACAAGTGGCTTCCCCTCACCACTCTTACCCATACCCGTATGTCTTTACATATGTGCGGCCATACGTATCTATCGTTAACTAATCGAATGGTAGAATTTATGGATGGATGTCCCAAATCGTGTAATTGTTGGATAATTTTAGCGCGTAACTCCAACGACACATATGGTAGTGGTTGATCTCTGGACGTTTCGTATAACAACCACTTGTCACTGAGGATTTTGCGAGCATATCCTGGTCTCTTGGACAAAACTAACGTAAAGGGATCCAATCTTTGCGCTTCCTCGATTTGATTAACTAAATTGTTTGGAGAATCATCTAGATTCTTCAATGGACCTTGACTTATAAGCTCGAAATCTTCTTCATTCGGTCTGCTAAGTGCATCTTCTACCACATTCTCTTTACCAGCAATATGAGAGACAGTGAAATCGAACTTTGCTAATCGGGTAATTTGAGAGTTCACCCTGAGAGAGTAATTAAGCCTCGCTGTTTTACCAAGTATGCTGATCAATGGCTTGTGATCTGTCAATAATTTGAACTGATGACTGTCTAAATAATGGTCAAAATTTAGCACTGCAGCATATACAGTAAGAAGCTCTTTACCAAAAGTATCATACCTTTTTCTCGATCATTAGGCTTTCAGCTATAAAACCCAATCGGTCTTACTAAATCCTTATCTCTTTGCTGAAATACTGCTCCTATTGCAACATCTGAGGCATCTGTGATTAACACGAGTGGCTTCTCCCAATCTAAAGGGGCTAGTGTGGTTATGGCATTTAGCATTTCTTTGGCCCTCTGGAATTTTTCTCGGTTTTTCTGACTCAAGTTGATAGGCCAAGACTTCTTTATCGTGCTCTTTTCACGTGTGAGTTGGCGTGTTAACGATTCTAGAATTCTGGCAAGAGCTGAAATGAATCATCGGTAATAGCTGATCATGCCCAAGAACCTTTGCAACTGGCGCACGGTCCAGGGCAACGTTACGCCCTTGATAGTTTGGATTCCAAAGATTTAATGCCGTCATTGTAAAGTACATGTCCAAGATATTCAACTGAAGAGCATCAAATTTTGCTCATATTGAGTTTGACCACTAATCCATATTGTTCCAGCCTAGTCAACACCGTTTGCAAATGCTTACGATGTTCATCACGTGATCGACTAAAAATAATTCTGTCGTCCATGTACATCCTTGCAAATGGACAATTCTGAAGGACTTCTTCAGCCAAACGCTGGAATGTCTGACTGGTATTCTTCAAACCAAAAGGCATTCAAAGAAATTCATGCGATCCCCCTCCTGAAAATCTGATTGCGGTGAGTGGTATAGAACTTTCCTCCATTGGTATCTGACATTACGCTTTCTGGAGATCTAAAGTTGAATAAACCTCATATCCCATTATGTCTCGGAGCAGAGTACTCTGGTGATGGAGAGGATAAGAATCAACCTTCGTCAAGGAGTTTAATAAACGATAATTTCTACTAAAAATTTGATTGTCCCGGTTCAGGTTTGGGATCTACCATTATTGGGGAAGCTAAATTGGATTTTGACCTTCTACAAATTCCCTCTCCGCGCAATTGGTGAAATTCAGAAACAGCAATTTCTTGCTTGTGTTGTGCCAATGGTTGAGCCTTTGGTGAACAAGGCAACGGAGCCACCAATTCTATTTGGTGTTCTGCTCCTGTCTTCAATCCTTTACTCTTGGCACTGAAAGGTTGAAACACTGCAAGGTGTTTCTCGATGATGTCGGCAAAGTTATTTGCGACTGTAGGATTGGGTAAAAGGACTGTTCTAACTACCGAAGTGTTAGACTCGATTGGTGTTAATACTCTTACGCCTTATTCGATAGTCCTAGCTTTGGGATATAGAGTCAGTTTTAAGTGAGTAAAGAAATCCACACAAATGATATGGTCCTTGTAATCGGCTACGAGAAAGTTCTACGTAAAAGAAGATTTCTGGCCTAAGGTTACCGACTGTTATTTCATCCTCCTAACTCTTATCGGATTACCATTTGCGGCCCATAGTTGATAATCAAACGTGAAGCAATTTGCTTCCACGACATTTGGCCTAACTATGCTTACTTCAGCACTTGTTTCGATGAGAAACTCCAGTGCAGTTAATTCATCTCTAATAATGAATTTATTGCTGGAAAACCCGGCAATGTTTGCAAGATCTCCGCTTAGGAAGAATCAAACCCTCTTGTCGTCTGTTTCGGTGCTCGTTGATATTGTCGCATTTTTTATTTCGCCTTAAGAGTGCCTTTTAAAGGCATATCTGTGAGTCATTTCAATGGAACCCCATATGTCTTCTTCTGGCAAGGGTTTTACACTTTTCCCAGTGAGGAATTTCTCTCTACCGGTCTAGTGCTTCCTTTCCATTTGGGTCCACCTAAACGCGGGTATATGCAATTCTATTCTTGGCATTTGGCACCGTCCATATTCACAATGTGTGTTACACCATCCGCGCGGCTCATCGAAGCGTTGACGCGAGTGACTCCCTCGACGTATAGTATTTCTTTCCCGACTCTGAAGTTGCGAAATAGCTCTCGCCATATCTTCTATTTTTTTATGTATACCTGCAACTTCTCTACATTAGTAACGCACACTTTCTTGTAGCGTCAGGATGGTTTCGATATCTGCCCTGCCTTGCTGCACCATAACAGAATCTGCCGTTACAGCGTATACCTGCGATTCCTGCTGTTTATACACCCCGTTTACTTGGTAAATCACCATTCATTGGTTCAAATACCTCTAGTGTGGCTCTAAGCCTGGATGGTAGCTCAGCAGTAAAAATAGAATCCACAACATCTCTAGATATATTCAACCAGGAAGCTTTCGTACAAAGGCGTTCATAAAACTGTGATGGTAATTGATACCCCATCTTTTATAGACGTAATAATTCACACATTTGTGCCGAACTTCCAGGCTGTTCTGTTTCTAAAGTTATCCAAGGTGCTACTGAAGTTCTCTGGCAATGCCATCCATGCTGCAGCAAATTTCTCCATAGAGTTTATAATCTGGTAAGATTTGAATAGCATTTGGTCACCCCCTATCCAAATTGAATTTTTTTCGGATTTATATGTTGGTAGACTGAATATTTTTGGATTAGCCCGATCGCCATATTTTGTAGAAGCTCCAACACTATTAGTTAATGAGAACCCCATAGATGCCAAGTTGTTTTCAGTCTTAATACACTTATTTGAGTCTGATAAGCTAGCATTCTCGTCCATATTTATTAAGTTCATGCCTGCAATATCTTGAGCTAATTTGTTAGTGTCCTCAAACTTAAGATTCGCTTCTATGTTGATCGAACTTAAATATATATATTTGATAGCTTTTTATTAGGCAACGGACTATGTACTCCTTACCTTACAATACACCCGAATCAAATAATTTTGAAATAAATAAGACGCAACAAACAGAATTATTAAATTACCTGTTCCAGTACGGCCCCAATATGTACGCTTCGAAGCACATAGAATGATAGCAGGTGTATATTGTGGAGATCAAGAATTTGTAAACCAAAAATTTAGAGAATAACGGTGCAGCTTACTAAAGAAAGTCATGCCAAGTCAGGTACCGATTACCGAACTCTCAAATTAAACCCAAATTAAAATTATACATACTGCAAAGTATTTAAACAAAGTATGTTCTAGAAAATAAACGAATGATTTCATTTTAAATAATATTCGTTTCAATCAGTCACGGTGGCTCAAATTTATCAATAAATGTCACTAATTTTGTCGGAGGAAACCTCTTCCTCTACAGGCCTAACACTTGAAATGGTAAGATACAATTCAAATATAGGATTATGTAGTTGAATGAAATAGTGACTAACAACGTATTTCACGATAAGTTGTTTGGGAGTTGTGAAATAGAAACACACATTAACTTCGTGTTAGTTTGTTCTGAGGATAAATAGATGTCAATTGTCTTTTTAAGAAACCATTAGATTATGGATTTGAAGAATCAGAATAGCAATGCAGGATTTGCTGCCATCGGGTGAAGGAATTCAAGACTGTTAGAAAAGACTTTGAGTACAATATATTTTGACCATTGATACATCAGTAGGCTTCGGTAGCTTTGCTCTGACCATTGATTCAAGAATGGGTACGTTACGCGCACTGAGGGTTTCGGGTTTGGGAAACTTATTGTCTTCCTGGAACTTTGTGCACGATATTTTCTCATAATTGACAAATGGGTTTCTCTTCTTTTCGTGCATGTGCGGGCTTCCATATATGCACCGTTTCCCTGTTAATCCGATATGTATGCATGATGTGCATTAGTTGGTGAAGATCCGCTAACCTAAATCTCCCCACTATTGTGATTTGATATCTTCTGACCATTGATACTTAGGTTCCATTCGATATTGTACATTTGAATGCTTCTAAACGCAAAATATAGCCTGATTTTTGCGATATGTGTACATGATGTGCTCTTGTTGCTGCAGGTCTGAATGTCCTAGTGTCTCGTTATGCAATTGAGCGAGACGTCTTCTAATCATGCTTGTGTAAGTTGCGCTCCATTATTTACATTGTTTGCTAGGAAAATTGCGCCTTGGACAGGTTGGTTATATATCGTAATATGATGCGCACTTTCAGGCCCATGTTTACAACTTGTAGTCATGTTTGTCCGATATGTATATGTAATGCGAACTTGGGTTTCAAGATCTGCAATTGTTAGAGTTTTATAGTAGCCTAGAGCAGGATATCTTCGGGCCATAAATATTTGATTGTCATTTGGTATTGAAGGCTTTTAGTCTTGAACAACTGCGTTTTATGCAGATTTTGTAGGACATGGTTATATGGTGTGGAGTTGGTTATAAAAGTTTGCAAACAGTTGTTTCTCTCTACATATTTGAGCACGATGTATTTTGACCATTGCTACATTATTTTGGAACGAAAAATAAATTTGTACGCTTCGGTACTTGTGCCTTGGCCATTGATTCTCGAATGGGTATGTGATGTGCACTGAGTTAGGCGGATCTTTGAAGCTCATTTTCTGTCTGAATCCTTGAGCACGATGAGTCCAAATTGTTGCTTTTCTACATCGTTTAGTATGATTTCTTATTACGATGGATAATTGTGTTGCACTGAATATTGTTAATTTGTAGGTTTCGACAACTTTGCTTTAGCCATATATATCCGAAATGGATGCTTGATGTGCTATAGGTATTTTTGGTCTGTGAATTGGATTGGTTCTCCACGAACATGAGTATAGCATGTTCTTAACAATGATTTTTGAGATTTATTCGATATTTTAGGTAATTTAGTTTCTTATATCTGCATCTTAGCTATGTTGGCCCGATAACAATTCAAGATGTGCTCCTCTTTGCAGGCATACAATTCGAAGTGCATCCTTGCATCATTCAGAAATAAGTCTTCTGACCATTAGTTCTTGAGTTTCAGTCGATATTGTAGTTTTGTAGGCTTCTAAACGTGGGCGTTTGTCATATTTTTCCAATTGGGTACATGTTTTTCACTTGGATTTGCAGCTTTGTAAATAGCAGTCTCTGCACGACATTGGGCACGACATCTTCTGTCTATTGCTCTTTGAGTTTCACTTGTTGCGGTAGATTTTGGCGGTTAAATAATGCAACCTGAGCTTTGTTAGCCCGACATGGGTACTTTGTATGCACTTGTCATTCCAGGTCTGCAATTTCTATCGTCTGCTTACATCATCGTGCTCGAAGTACCCTAACAAGAGGTTTCTGAGTTACAATTTCTATGCAGTCACGAACATTATTGTGTAATTGTATTGTCTATATATATATGTGTGTGGCGAAAGCTACAAACAGCTAATGTTCGTGACTGCATAGAAATTGTGCAGCCGACATTTCCAGTCAAGTTCAATGTATGCAAGACTGCTAGAGGTGAGAGCCGCATATCTAAATTTGATTTCCATGTATATTCAATGCGGTTTGATCCTCGCTAGTCAGTTTGCCGTCGTACTCTGATGATGATCAAGGAAGGTCGAAACGCGTCAGTGCGTTGCGACTGGTGGTAGTTTTGTTATGTTGTTCGTCGACTGGTTAAATACAATGGGATTGGTGTTTACTTCAAGCTCGCAAACTTGATTTAAATAATTTTTACCACCATCCGCGCAATCAATTATTGTGTAATTGTATTGTCTATATATATGTGTGTGGCGAAAGCTACAAACAGCTAATGTTCGTGACTGCATAGAAATTGTGCAGCCGACATTTCCAGTCAAGTTCAATGTATGCAAGACTGCTAGAGGTGAGAGCCGCATATCTAAATTTGATTTCCATGTATATTCAATGCGGTTTGATCCTCGCTAGTCAGTTTGCCGTCGTACTCTGATGATGATCAAGGAAGGTCGAAACGCGTCAGTGCGTTGCGACTGGCGGTAGTTTTGTTATGTTGTTCGACGACTGGTTAAATACAATGGGATTGGTGTTTACTTCAAGCTCGCAAACTTGATTTAAAGAATTGTTACCACCACCCGCGCAATCAATTATTGTGTAATTGTATTGTCTATATATATATGTGTGGCGAAAGCTACAAACAGTTAATGTTCGTGACTGCATAGAAATTGTGCAGCCGACATTTCCAGTCAAGTTCAATGTATGCAAGACTGCTAGAGGTGAGAGCCGCATATCTAAATTTGATTTCCATGTATATTCAATGCGGTTTGATCCTCGCTAGTCAGTTTGCCGTCGTACTCTGATGATGATCAAGGAAGGTCGAAACGCGTCAGTGCGTTGTGACTGGTGGTATTTTTGTTATGTTGTTTGTCGACTGGTTAAATACAATGGGATTGGTGTTTACTTCAAGCTCGCAAACTTGATTTAAATAATTTTTACCAGCCGCGCAATCAATTATTGTGTAATTGTTTTGTCAGTATAAACCAATAATTGAATAATACAGAGAAGGCCATAAATCCAGTAGACCGGTTTCCTTATTGGGAACTCATCATGTATTGCCAACAATTTGCCGCAGACAGGGGTGGAAACTGGGCCTGTTTGCTTCGGAATCTGGTGCTTTAACCACTGAGCCACCCTGCTGCTCACTACACAATTTTCAGTCATATAATAACTAAGGTAAATAAAAGTTACAACTAATCGTCCCCAATCTGTCATTTCTGAACAGACACCACACTACATGGGGAAGTGGCATTGAAATGAACATTTATATAATTAAACAAACATTGGTTGCGCGGGTGGTGATAACAATTACTATAACCAAGTTTGCGAACTTGGTGTAAGCAACTGACCCATTAATTACATACATTTTCATAATTATGTAAGAATTGCACGGTATAGATAAGGCAATTCATTCAGTAGACCTGTTTCGTCCTTATTAGGAACTCATCACGTAATGTCCAGAGTTTGCCGCTGACAGGGTTAGAGCATCAGATTCCGAAACAGACCTAACCAGGTTCGAGCTCTGTCCGCGGAAAATTCTGGATAGTACCCTAATGAGTTCCCAATAAGAACGAAACTGGTCTATTGGATGAATTGCCTTTTCTACACTACACAAATCTTAGTTTATATTGACAAATTTATGTACTTACTGGGTCAGGTGTTTATATCAATTTCGCAACCTTGATTATATTAAATGTGCAATAGGTGTTGTTGGTCTGTGAAATGTATTGTCTCTATACAACCTTGGGTACAACGTCTTCTTACTATTGATATTTGTATTTTAGTCGATATTGTATATAGTGTAATATCCAGCACCTGCACCTTAGCTAAGTTCATGATGCGTCACGCCACATCTTTGAACACGGCGTCTTCTCTCCGATGTAGACTTTTAGGCTTCTGCACCTGCGCATTGGTCATGGTTTTCAGGTGTGGGTACATGATGTTCACTTAGTTTTGTAGTTCTACTAATCACAGGGTCTCCAATGTAGGCTTTGGTTAACAGAGCCAATTTTGCCCAATTTTGGTTCGTTGCGCGCACTAAGAATAGCAGGTCTGCTAATCGTGATGTTTTCCCGGAAATTTTGAGTACATCTAATAAATGAGTTTTTGGGTTTTATACCAAATCGAGATGTGGATTCTTGGACAGCTGTACCTGGGTCATTTATGCCTGATTGTTTTTTCATGATGCACACCTTGTGTTTTAAGCCTGCAAATCGTAGTCATTTCTTAACTGTAAAACTTAAAATATGCTATTTCTTACGCATTAAAAGGGCTTGTAGATAGGCAGTCTAATAAAGCGCATGGCGTAAACATTACTGGTGTGAATGGACGGCAGCTGCACAAATTTCACTGTATATAGAAGCCTAGAATTTCATACGCTTTGATGATTTGTCTGGCCATGGAAGCTTCAGGGAAACCAGCAAAGACTCTGGTGGCAATTGGATATCAGAAAACTTCCGCATATTACGAACAGTCTGACTACATTTGGTAAGTGATTCAAAGAATTTTACTTTCATGAAATTTATTTAATTTTATCAGTCTTGTGGAATTATGCAACTATTGTAAAATTCTTTTGGAAATGATTATCTTCTTTCTTTTTATACACCGAATTCCTGTGAATTATCCTACCTGGTCTGCCTTTAATTACGATAATTATTTATCAACTACTAATGATATCAAAATACTGAAACTCGACAATTGCCGTAAATAAATCGCGTTGAGTAACGTTCAAACTAAATTAGTTTTTCTTTTGGTTCATATCGCTTACTAATAAGACTACCAATAACTAATCCATATTAGAGATCATTATTGATTCTAGTACATTCATTGCGCATTAACTTTTTTGAAACTTGTCTGTTGTGGTATTTCATGATCTACAAATTTTCAAGCCTTGCTTACGGATATGACTTTAGCAATGATCGAATATATTTATTTCTTGCACCCCTTGGTAAACTTGCCATCATTTACACGTCCTGATGCCCCTCGACCACCGTTGTATGTCAACATTGTTCTATGCAGCATTAAATGACAGAGATATTAACGTGTTTTGAAACGATAAGCCTTGACACGCAGTAAATAGCAGTCTTCACTATAATCTACTGGAACGGAATGTTGATTGTGTAATTTTCTTGCACGCATTAACATAATATTTTGCAGGATTTACGTTTGTATAAAATATCGAATTAAATAATGCTTCTTCGTAATTTTGGCGAAAGACATTATCTGATTAATTTTTGAATGATTTAAATATGATTCAATGTCACTTTTATTATCAGTCGTATTTAAATTACCAGCAATAGTTAGACCAGCAGATTCCAAAGCAGATGTACTTATGTTCGAACCCTGTCCACGTAGATTTCTGGATGGTACCGAGAGACGGATCAACGACTGCTAATCTATTCAATGTGGCCCGAGCTGCATCTCGATTGACGAATAATAGTACGATATCGTCTGCATAGTTAAACATTCGAATAACACCACAAATACATATACCTGTTTATGTGTATTTTACGAATGCTGGCAGCTAACCAACCAGCTACATACTATTCCGAAAGAAATATACAATTTGAAGATAATTATGTCTCAGTTTATGAACGTCCTATAGAATAACTTAATAAATCCAATTTATTGTTTTTTTCAGCGTCTTTGCTTAATATAAGCTGTTTGGATAATATGACTGCTTAACCTGGTTCAGAAAATCAATTATTAATGTAATCTAGAGTGTATAAATTCGCGCGTTTTCCAACAAGAATCAAAACAGATTTAAAAGAAACATGTTGCGAGACAGGATATAAACAATTTACCTGATTTTCGGATTGCGTACCGAAATATTTGAATCCACTGTTATCATGATTTTTGCAGATATTTCATACATTTATCTATACATGATGGCAAGGTTTATTTTTATTTTATTTTCTTTGCACTATTACTAGTATCTTCTTTATCAGGCAATTTTTAATTTCTTTTACGTACCGTTTAATTTAACTTTCTACCCTATTGAAACACTTTATCCGTTTCTAATTTAATTTTACTACCTATTAATTATTTACTCTATTAATAGTGTCATTCCCCCTCCTCATCGAAATGCCACTCGTAATTACTTCATTTAGAAAAGTAAGTGTAAAATAGGTCTGATGTGTGCAGCTAGGAAATGACAGTTATCATTTTAGTTTTACTTGTATGACCGTTACACGTGCCTGTAATTACATGTAACAGATTAGCTCTTAGTTTTAAGTAAACGCTTACGCACATACACACAAACACGCTTATCCAGTGAATAGTCAGATGTTGCCAAATTGCTGTAATTTCACTGGGTTGAGTGTACACTTGCATTAACTGATTACTCCTCAATTCAAAACAAACGAGAACACATACACACAGGCATGACGTACGCTTACCTAGTGAGTTGTCAGTAATTGTCATTATATCACTGTAATCTCATTGCGAAGAGTGTGTACATGTAGACACATACACAAACCAATTTAACATACACTTTCCTAACATTTTTATAAAAAACGTTATGCTTAAGAGATCTAAAATCAAGTATAAATGAGGCGGTTTAAATTAATATTTCCACTTGACATATTGATTGTCAACTAAGTGTGTGATGTGTTTGGCATTGATAAAGGGCTCCGTAATTGGAGCCCGAAATATCTGCAAAAATCATGATGACAGTGGATTCAAATATTTCGGTACGCAATCCGAAAATCAGGTAAAAAAGAATCAAAACACTTACTCACAGATGAACTCTCTTTCTTGCTGATATAATCTGGTTACTGTGACTAAAGAAATAGCTTGTTTAACTTACACACTAAACGACAAGGTTCTCGTGCAAGTATCAATCAATGAAGACGATATTCGATAATATTGATTTTTAAATTTCTTTCGACTTAGGTTTATGGCGAAATAAGGGATTTATATTGCATTTATTATACCTCTCTTAAATCTGTGGCTTCTAGACTGTAAGGCCATATATGTTGATACGTTTAATATATATAAGGCGGAAGAGAATTTCAATGCATTTTTCTAATTAATATGATTCAGAGTAATCTAGTTGCACGTGATGTGTGGACCCTGGCTTCTAATGTCTATTTCATAATGCATGCACGTGTTTATTTGCTAATAAACATTACAAAATTTGAATTTCGCTGGTTTCTTTGCACATTATTTATTGCATTTTGTATTTCTTCGTTCTTTTCTGTGTTAAAGAATTCCATACGGCACAGGTTGTCGTTGAATGACGACTTTGAGAAAATGCCACGTTGAAATGGGGAACATCGCAAAGGAGCATAGTGGCGTGCTGAGGCAGAGCATGCCGAATTAATAGATTCACATTTGACGAAGGCTCGGTGCATCATCCCTCCATCAGTTGCGACTATTAACCGCAAAATGGGAAACATCAATACAATCACCACCACCAAATACAATTCTCGCTACTCGGGGAAGTGATATTGAATATATATATATATATATATATATATATATATATATATATATATATATATATATATATATACTGTATTGGTTGCGCAGGTGGTGATAACATGCAGTAAATTGATTTCATCCTTAATCTATTAATTTTCGTTTTTTGCACATAGCAATTGTACGATGACTTTCGTTAAAGCTCATATTCAAGAAGAACATTAGAGAAATTGTTCATTTAAGCATTTCTATAGACATTTGAATATACATTTTAACTTTGAGTCATTAATCCTTTTGATGATTTTTGTCTCACTGGGCCTGTATTTGTTTTTTCACACCAGTTATGTTCCTCTTATATGTGTGTTGTTACATTTGAACAAATATTACAGTGGTGGTGTATATGTTTGAAGATGGTTTTTCGTTTACTATACCAAATTATTTTTATGTTTTGTCACTTTTACAGCATAACTCTTCAGGGAATTTTCAATATTTGCACTAAAACACGACATTTAAATTTCTTATTTTATATACCAATACATTTACAGACTTTTGTCCTTTTCATTAACCGTGTTGATATCCTGTTTATATTTGCCATATTCATAATGTCGTTTTCTAATACATATTTGTATTACATTAAATTCATAGCTTTTATCTTAAGCACACGGTAAATTTAAGACAGAAATCTGACTAACGGGCATCAAACTTCAATGAAAAGTTGCAGTGCGACATTCATTCGATGAAGACTAATTGCTCATTTAAAAATCTAAATCTTCAATCAAATAATTGCTATAAATTGTTAAAATCGAATTTTCTAGCTTGAAATAAACATCACTATTATGGCATTTAAGTCGTACAACACAGATCGCAAACTTGATTTAAAGACACGATAATATTTCTCGCGCAATAAATTATTTTTCGATTGTATAATTTATGGAAATGTGGAGAAAGCTACATGAATACAAATTTCGTGACTACATAGATATTATTCAGCCGACATTTCTAGTCATGAAAAATATTTATATATGTGTATAAATGAGTACCGCATATCTAATTTTGTATTCCTTATATATTCCCTTTTGTTCGGTCCAGACCAGACTGTTTGCCGTCGTGCTCTGATGGTTAAGTTGGAAGATCGAAACGCGTAATTATGCGTGAATGCTAATAGTTCTTTTTATGCACAAGGACTGGTTTGGATTTATTTCAATTGGTAGAAAAATCAAACTCGCAGACTTTATTTAAGGAATTGTTATAAATACCTGAACGATCAAGGATTTTTGTTGTATAAACTGAATAAAGTGAAAGGTCGTGACGGCATAGCATTTCCATGCCTTTATAAAGAAAGTTGGCTCTGAATACGCGTTGTCGAAGACTTTATACGAAGTAAGCTACACTACTGCACGGTTACACGTTCGTATAGTAGATTTTAACGTCCTATTTTCCTACATTACTCACCCATATATAGTGGGTAAAGAGCGTAATACCGGCTCCTACAGATGAGTCACCAGTTAGCACAAAACGAATGTGCACGAGATCAACCTTCCCGTTTATGCTGTCTTTGGTTTATCCTTCTGGTCATATTATAACTAACGTGTAAACGTGCAAAATATTTATTTGAATAACAATCTCTACTTGTTATCCAAAGATATTTGCCTTTTTAATTCTATGCAGATCTTGTACTTTTCTATTCAGGGAACGGTGCAACCGTGGAAGATTGTTTCTACTCTTTCAAAATGCGAGAATTTACTTTGTCCAAAATCGTCTCTTATTATTTTTCCAAATTGTTTTTATTTTTATACCATCTGCCGGCTTGCTAAAAACACCAAATTAACTGCGTTTCGCCAGTGGCAGAAACATAATTACACTATTTCTAGTTTACTTCTGGCTTTGTGGATCTTTCTCTACCATTTCCAGGATCTGTTAATTATCTTAATGTGGAGGTGGAGAGTTCGCTTTAAGATATCACAGAAAACACAATTTATTAATCTGATCGCCGCACTTACGAACTTCTAACGATGAACTTGCTTCAAATATGATAGGGATGTATGGTCAAACCTGTATCATGTAAAAGATACATCTGTCAAAATGCGGAGTGCATTTCTACTAAAACTGCACTGAAGTTTAACAAATTGCAAGATGTAAATTCGTATGTCTCGTTTTCAATTGGTCTCGTCAATTTTTTTCAAACCTAAGCGTGAGAGCATGATGTTGTAAAGAGTATCTGATTAACTTTCACAATTAATCTGTTTTTCCTCACACTACTTACTAATAATGTAACTTTCTTTGTCAGGAGGAATACCACGAGAAGGCATTCTACTAGTGAGCGCCTTCTCAGTGATGCTTCATTGCATGCCTTTGTTTTATGAAGTCAACTGCTCTATAAATGACTGTCTTGTTCAACTATTTTCCAATGCGTATCCACTGGATCTACTTGGTCATCAATTGCTATGCCTCAAAGTCACGGTTGAATATCCTCGCTGACCAATGCCCTCAGACTTAATATATCCACTAATCACTCTGATGCACAAAAGTCCAGGTTTCCACCTGATAACCTGACTACTAATGCGGATTCCAAATCAAACACTGAGATAAACAATGTTTGTAAACTTGATCCCGCTGCAAAAATTGAGCAGCCTAGTTCTTGATCGAGCTCCGGATACCTAAACTGTAATTGCTCTATTCTCCAAATTTGACATCGGCCTTCTAATTGGTAGCGACAAAAAACCATCCCCCGCGTCGCAGTCTCCACCCAACAGTTCAATACCTGTACAGTTGTCGTCCAGTAGTTTAATCTTTCAAATTACGCAACCCCGCCAAAGTTGGGATAAATGACGAGAATTCGCTGCTTAACAACTCGAGATCCATCAACATTTTAACAATAATTGTTTGCGCGGGTGGTGGTAACAATTCTTTAAATCAAGTTTGCGAGCTTGAAGTAAACACCAATGCCATTGTATTTAACCAGTCGTCGAACAACATAACAAAACTAACGCTGGCCGCAAAGCAATGTATGCGAGACTGCTAGAGGTGAGAGCCGCATATCTAAATTTGATTTCCATATATATTCAATGCGGTTTCATCCTCGATAGCCAGTTTGCCGTCGTACTCTGATGATGATCAAGGAAGGTCGAAACGCTTCAGTGAGTTGTGGCTGGCGGTAGTTTTGTTATGTTTTTCGACGACTGGTTAAATACAATGGGATTGGTGTTTACTTCAAGCTCGCAAACTTGATTTAAAGAATTGTTACCACCACCCGCGCAAACAATTATTGTTAAATTGTATTGCCTATATATCTATATGTGGCGAAAGCTACAAACAGTTAATGTTCGTGACTGCATAGAAATTGTGCAGCCGATATTTCTATTCAAGTTCATTGTATGCGAGACAGCTAGAGATGAGAGCCGCATATCTAAATTTTATTTCCATATATATTCAATGCGATTTGATCCTCGATAGTCGGTTTGCCGTCGTACTCTGATGATGATCATGGAAGGTCGAAACGCGTCAGTGTGTTGCGGCTGGTGGTAGTTTTGTTATGTTGTTCGAAAACTGGTTAAATACAATGGAGTTGCTGTTTACTTCAAGCTCGCAAACTTGATTTAAAGAATTGTTACCACCACCCGCGCAAACAATTATTGTTAAATTGTATTGCCTATATATGTATATGTGGCGAAAGCTGCAAAATAGTTAATGTTCGTGACTGCATAGAAATTGTGAATCCGACATTTCCAGTCACGTTCAATGTATGCGAGACTGCTAGGGGTGAGAGGCGCATATCTTAATTTGATCTCCATATATATTCAATGGGGTTTGATCCTTGATAGTCAGTTTGCCGTCGTACTCTGACGATGATCATGGAAGTTCGAAACGCGTTGGTGTGTTGCGGCTGGCGGTAGTTTTCTTTTGTTGTTCGAAGACTGGTTAAATAAAATGGGATTCGTGATTACTTCAAGCTCGCAAACTTGATTTAAAGCTTTGTTACCACCACCCGCGCAATCAATTATTGTCAAATTTTAAGATCGTGACTGAACTCTATTTTCACTTAAACACAAAATGACACTATTAATTCTTTAACCTTCTTAACCACAATTGCAATTCCATCGACAATCCATAGTTGATTATCTAATGTGGGGCTATCAATTTCCACCACATCTGATCGAACAATGCTAACATCTGCATCCGTGTCTATTAAGAATTTTAAAGCATCTAGTCTATTCGCTAGGACGAACTTATTGTTGCTATAGCCAACAACCTCTTCAAAATTACCATTCAGCCGAAATCTAAGCGATTTACGGACTGAATTGTTGCGCATTTATTCCATTGAAGTTTGCGAACCTAACTTTTATGATTTTAGGATGCCTCCAATATGCACTACTTAGAACCTAGCAAGCGCAACCCCTTATGGCCCCTATTAGCTGGGAATCAACTGGTTGCCAGCAACTTCCATAGTGCCACAAGTCGAATACTTTCTTTCTATCGGGGACCATCCTATCGTGGTATCATGCATACTTCGCCATGACACTTGCCAAACTCGTTATATTTACGATGCCAAATGCACCACTCGCATGCCTTTGACACCGGGAATTTTCCCTACGTCTGTTGAAAATTTCCATCCTGGATACAAACTTACTTCCCGTCGGAGCGTACTTATATAATTCTCTTAGAGCAAGAGTCTCTCTGGGATATGTTTGAGATGCTCCTCAAGGCGCGGATCTGCTGTTATTGTATACTACTTAAGTTCCTTCTGGCGATACAATTTATCCAACCCTTAAAGTTTTTTATTCACTCTAGTGCCAGTGTAACATAAACATCTAGGATAGCCCCTAATGTGGCAGGCAATTTTGCTACAAAGATACTGTTGACAACTTCTTGAGAAATATCAAGCCAGATTGATTTCGAATGCCTTTGGTCACTACCATAGGGTATCCTCTGAGATACAAGGCTCAAATAATACATATATACGGTGTGATCAACTAAATTGGAAATATCTCCTAAAGTAAATTTCTAAAGTCCCACTATTAATTCCTCCGTATCATGAACACTTCCATAGTTGGCCATATTGTTAATAATAAGTGTGCTAGTATGTATTAGGTGTTGCGAATCCAGTAATAAATTAGTTCAGTTGTGACCAGAAGGATAAATCGAAGGCAGCATGAACGGAAAGTATAATCTCTTGCACATTCTTTTCGAGCTTACTGGCGACTCATCAGTAGGAGCTGGTTTTTCGCCCTTTAACCACTATATATTTGGTCGAAGTATATGCAATAATAGGACGGTAGAATAACCTAGACGAATGTGTAAACTTGCAATTGTGAAGCCAACATCATATAAAGCCTACGATAATGCGATTTCAACGCTAACTCACTCTATATAATATATATATCGAGTCTGTAAAGGATAATAACACTATGGCTATTGTGTTAGTAACCGATATGAACATTATTGTACCGAAAAGGTACATGGTACTAACACTACGGTTTCCGCGTAGGTACATGGTAGCAATATGATGGATATCAATTTATGCTTCCTTTCACTTAAATTTACAGACTCGATATATATAAAATGGAGTTAAATTGGCCGTACTTTGCTTAAAAATGCCCCTAAATTTCTCCTTGTCATGTCGGTTGGAATCCTCTCAATAATGACTTGAGCCTGGTTTTTTCTTGACTTCGTTATACCGTCCCTGATATTTGTCAATTAGCGACAAACTAATCGGCAGGTTACCTTATCGTCGATCTCTTATTCAAAACAGATTTAACTCTATTTAATAGATTTTTTATGAAAATGTAACTAACCACAGTAGCTTGTACGGTTATTTTAAATAATTAAATTCAAATCAGGCAAATTATCAAATGATCAACCAATGATTAAGGGTTCACAAAATTAATTTGCCATTTATTCACAATAACAATACTTTCATTAATTAAATGGATTTTCCCTTATGAAGTACTAATAGCAATATAAAAAGACAATACAGATTGCTTGGAATATATACATATATATTTTCGATGAACGCGTAAATGTTATTAAATTGTGCTTTCAGTTTTATTACAGTTATAATATTCACTGAAATTTTCGCATAGTAAAAAATTCTATCCTCCTTATGTTCATGTTATATTTTCTTTGCTTTTTATTTCAGGTTGTGTTGCAGTCCACTTCCTAGATGACACTGATCTCGAAACCATTGTATAATAGATCAACTTCATAGAGAAGCACTTGTTCAAATAAAGTTTTAATTTACATTAATTACTTTAAACTTCAGAATTTTACATTGTAGATATTTAACACAGTTCAAAATGAAAGCGTTTTCATGATTGTTTTAAAAAGATTGGATGTGATTTTGACTTTTTCATGTTGCATGTCTTCCGTTTGACATTTGCTTCGCCTTAAACTAGCTGGGTAGTGCAATTATGTATTAGGTGTTGCGAACCTAGAAACAAATTAGTTCAGTCGTGACGAGAAGCGTACACCAAAGACAGCATGAACAGAAAGTATAATCTCATGCACATTCGTTTCGTGCTTACTGGCGACTCATCAGTAGGAGCCGGTATTACGCCCTTTAATCACTATATATTTGGGTGAGGAATATGGGATCATAAGACGGTACAATCTCCTACACGAATGTGTAAACCTGCAGTAGTTAAGCTAACACTATATAAAGTCTCGACAATGCGATTTCAATGCTAATGCATTCTATATGTTGGTATCAGTTACAAACACAATAGGCATAGTGTTAGTATCCTTTACAGAATCGATATTTGTATAATATAGAGTGAGTTAGCATTGAATTCGCATTTTCTAGATTTTATATTATGCTAGCTTCACTACTGCAGATTTACAAATTCATCTAGGAGATTGTATCGTTATTTTATCCCACATTTCTCACCCAAATATATAGTGATTAAAGGGCGTAATACCGGCTCCTACTGATGAATCGCCAGTAAGCACGAAACGAAAGTGCATGAGGTTATACTTTCTGTTCATGCTGTCGTTGGTTTATCCTTCTGGTCACAACTGAACTAATTTGTTACTAGGTTGGCAACACCTAATACATACTTGCACTACCCAGCTAGTTTAAGGCGAAGCAAATGCCAAACGGAAGTCATGCAACATGAAAAAAGTCAAAATCAAATCCAATTTTCTTAAAACAATCATGAAAACGCTTTGATTTTGAGCTGTGTAAAAATCTACAATGTATAATTCTGAAGTTTAAAGTAATTAATGTAAATTAAAACTTAATTTAATCAAATGCTTCTGTATAAAAGTATGTATTAGGTTTTGCGAACCTAGTAACAAATTAGTTCAGTTGTGACCAGAAGGATAAACCAAAGGCAGCATGAACGGAAAGTATAATCTCATGCACATTCGTTTCGTGCTTACTGGCGACTCATCAGTAGGAGCCGGTATTACGCCCTTTAACCACTATATATTTGGTAGAAGAATGTGGAATAATAGGACGGTACAATCTCCTAGACGAATGTGTAAACCTGTAATAGTGAAGCTAACATAATCTAAAGTCAACGACAATGCGACTTCAATGCTAACTCACACTATATAATATATATACTGAGTCTGTAAAGTAAGTGATACCTTTTTTTGCAATCGATGAGTACCGGATACTAACACTATGGTTTCCGTGTCGGTACATGATACCAACCTAATGGATATAAATTTATGCTAAAGTTCACCCAAATGGAGAATTACAACAATTTCCGAACACCTGTTACTCCAGTTAAACCATACACTCTGGCCTTCATCAATATCAGTTATCACATTTCGCAGGTAAGCATGACATCATTTAATTCAATATATTACAGTTAAATAATGTTTGTTGCGAAGAGCTAATATATATGCAAGTATGTATTAGGTTTTGCGAACCTAGTAACAAATTAGTTCAGTTGTGACCAGAAGGATACACCAAAGACAGCATGAACAGAGAGTATAATTTCATGCACATTGGTTTTATGTTATGTTGCACGACTGCTAAAACAAAATGGGATTGGTTCTTACTTCGCTTATTAATGGAGACTATATTACCAAATTTGCCTCAAGAATCAGACGACCAATTAACGACCTAATTAGAAAACCTGAAAAATTGGCACTTGAGCACTGAGATATTTATAAATAGCAATAGTCACGAAAGTTTGAAGTTAATAGTTCATATGTAGGATGTATCATGTCGCAGGTAGCTTCGTTCTTGTTAAGGCACAGTAATATAACAAAATGTTTACATCAAATTATATATTGAACAAAGTTTTGATTATGAAAATTGAGTTGTCTTTATGGAACAGTTCTCGATGAATCTGCATATTCCATGAATGCAATTCTGTTAAACCAAATTATTTTTTTAATATTTGAATTAATAACTAATAAGTCTATCACATTGCAAATAATATTGGTAAATTATCCACACAATTGATGAAACACTATATATAAAAGTAGTTTTATTCGACGAATAAAACCATAATTTAGTTTTACATAATATCGTATTGATTTCTTTATGTTTGAAAAGCATGCATTTATGTACAATCATTGAAATTAATTTAATTTAGCAAGTGCCAAATTATTGTTTTATTTGTTTACAGTTAATTAGCATTTTGCTTTCTTCGGTTAATGTAATTTTGTTTGTTTAGTAAGCTATAAAATAAAATTCTATTTTTTTATATTTCTTCAGTTTGCGGTCAACAATACCAGCATTTCACTTTTTTGCAATCTGGCATTAGCAAAAGACGTTTTTGGCTCTGTTAGAATTACGGTAACGAATTTGGAGAGTTCAGCTTGAGAAATTGCAAGTGAGTTTTCAATTTTTGTAGTATATTTCAATTAATTTATGACAAATTCAGGTTTAGCATTTGTATTCTGTAGACAACATAAGATCCAAAATTGAGGCAGAAGTAGGACACATTCTTGAAGTCAAAAGATAATTTCTGAGCATCGGGGCAATCCAATCCATTTCAGTTCAGTTCAATTCAATTCTCTTCTATTCTATTGTGAAGGGTTGTGTTCGGTTTCAGTTATCTGCGGTTAGTCCCGATGTCAGAGAGCCCTTTCTATTTCTGTTCGAGTTCCATCTGGATTTGTCTTACAAAATATATTATCTTGAATTGATTTCCGAAAGCACATAAATTTTATCTTCGTACTCTTAATGCTTTTTAACAAGGTTACGTTTTGTTTTCAATCTAGCGAATTTGAATAGTCAGGAACAGGCGGTTTAGTCATTCTGTTTTCGTGCGAAATCTTTTTCTAGATTCATATGCCAGTGTGCAGTGTTCCTGAAGCATACACTTTCCAATGGCCCACTATATAATTAAAACAACTAAAAGATCGTTCTTAGGGGTATTTGTATTAATCTTGAGGAAACAAGGCTTTAATATAGGAGTCACAGTTTTAACCGTACAGAATAGATGCTGCTTAGTACAATGCTTGCATGGTAAGCAATTATATAAGCATTATTATAATCAAGGTTGCGGTCTTGATATAAACACCTGACCCATTAATTACTTACATATGTCAGTATAAACTAAGAAATGTATAGTGTAGAAAAGGCAATTCACTATACATTTCTTAGTTTATACTGACATATGTAAGTAATTAATGGGTCAGGTGTTTATATCAAGACCGCAACCTTGATTATAATAATTGTTATCACCAATCCGCGCAACCAATGTTCGTTTAATTATATAAGCATTAGCCTGAATATTGTTACATGTGATACCGGCTCCTACTGATGAGTCGCCAGTAAGCACGAAACGAATGTGCATGAGATTATACTTTCCGTTCATGCTGCCTTCGGTTTATCCTTCTGGTCACAACTGAACTAATTTGTTACTCGGTTCGCAACACCTAATACATAATTGCATATATATTAGTTCTTCGCAACAAACAGTATTCTACTGTAAGCGATCGTATTACTGGCGAAATATTGAAAAAACTTGTAAAAAAAGACAAGAACAGAAAATCGTTGGTAACTTTGCTTTGTTGCGTAGTAAGCTCGAACATGATGAAGTTACTTTACAACGTGCAAAACGGTGTTTATGGAGAGTCAACTCATTACCAAATATACTTGAATCTTCATTTCTACACAGAAGACAAGGTAACGTACTTCTGCCATCCCAAATCTGTCATAAAAAATTTAATGATTTTTAAATAACTACAAACAAAATGAACACAAGTCTAAATGAGAAATAGAAACGACAAAACTCAAACCTAAATCATCTGCATTCATAAAGTCTTTACATTCAACAATAAAACTCTCAAACTGATTATGAAAAGAATACAGCTAATTCAAAATCCAACACAATAAAATATCAAAAGTAAAATTAGTAAAACTCTGATGCAAAATTCAATAAAACTGAGAGAAATATGACTTGGTTGTACTAATTTCAAAAATAAAACATAACAAAATCATTAAGACTACCCGTTATACCAAATAACCATTCCAATGAATATGCATATTTATAGACAGCACTAAGTACTCAGAATCTTCTACATAAACTCAATCTGTAGGCAACCAAAACAAACACCGATTGCAATTAGAGCTCGTCTCATTTAGATCAGTTCCAATGTAAGATACAGTAAAACTACCTTTACTATGTCTAATTGCTAGATCGTACGCAAATAAAAATTTCCTTTGTGCATTATTAAAAATTTTTTGCTAAAATGGCGCCTAACTTTAAATCTAGCTATATGTCTAAATATCTAAATAAATTTTAATTTTTCTATCTATCACAATATATATATATATCCATTTATTTATCTATATATTTATACAACCACTTACTCATCCATCTATCGTTATATTTATATCTGTCTATCTATCAATCTATCTATCTACCTATTTAGATATCCACCGATATGCATATCTATCTATCTATATATCTATATGTTGCAATCACTAACGTTTATCATCGGCCATTTCTTCAGGTCGATCATAACTGGATTGGATTTAGACACGATGTTTTCGAAACTCCTCTGCGATATGCCATTATTTCATATAGAGTATCAACCTGGTACAAAGCAAATATTGAATTAGAAATAGGTAATGTTCATCAACTACGCAGGTTCAGATTTCATTTACAGAATATCTTTTGAAACAAATTTCCATTTTCTTGACTTCAGCGGATCCTCAGAGAAAATGGATTTATAGATTGAGGCTCTAATTCCAAGTAAAAGGATGTATGCATTTTTGATAGTTTGCACCCTTCTTTCTTCTGCAAGTGAATTTTTTGGACTGGTCAAATGGTAGGAGAACCTATTCTCACATTACCTCTGTTTTAATTAATGGATCTGGAGAAGAGTGGATGGATTATTATCATTATTAATATTGCCCGGTGTCAGTTAATCAGTCATCATACAGAGAATTGCGTCGCTGAAAGGAAACTGGTCCGGTTTAAAATTAAATTGCGTTTTATAAACGAGATGGGCACTGACTCAGTAATCAACTTAAATTTTCTGCCCACCAAATCTTCGAATGTTTACGCAAATAAATGTTAACTGAAATCCTGTTACAAAAGTTGGTCAGCTGGCTTTCATGTGGGAATAAGGGAATAGGATTTTGCGGACCAACAATAGATTTCTTTCTCACAATTGTACACATTGAACTAACATCTGCCTTTGCTTGTGCACGAGAGTTATTAATAAGTTCAATTTATTCGTCAGAGTTTAATAAACCTGCTAGTATGCATTTTCTGAAATCATTCCTCATAATATTGACTTTGCGCAGTTATGTTCGAAGTTTAGTTAAACTTACTTAACCAAATATTTATAAATAAGTGTGCTAACTAGTACTAGTTTTGAATCCATTCCCGATTTTCAATCTAATGTGTTTCGATATTGAGCTCATGTCAATCAATAGCAGATTAATCTTATTTTGTGGAATTACGAATTAATCATCAAAATGGCATTTTGTTATTTGGGAATATTATTTCTTTTTATCTTTTAGATGTACGTACCAAATTCGTTCGACAATGACGCTCATGACAATTTATTTATGGCTGGGATAAGATCTGGCAGTATATTCGTACCGATTGAGAATTCTCAGCCTAATGTTCACCACGAGTTATAGGATGCGCCATCATCTGAGATCTTTATTGGTTTTGACGGGACAAATGATGATACTTTACCCTCACCAACTAATCTAGTGATCGGTAATCGAATAGAGGAGCAAAGAAGTTATCATCTCCTAGTCTTGCCAGCTGTTGAAACATTTCACTATGGCATAGAAAACCCTACACTTGTTCAGGTTTTGTACGCGGAGGTTGCTAGTGTTGATGATTTTGCCACTGATCAACTGGAAACTTTGTGTACTCATCCAGATTTCCATGATTATTCCGATTAATTATTTGGAAAATATTGACCTCACGTCTTCTATAAACGATAATTACTTGAGTCTTTACTTTAAACCGTTGTTGTTTTGCCAAATACAGTTGAAGTTACGATGTTACTTGTATACATTTTTTAACGAAATTGTGGAATATGAAGCATTAAAGGGAAAATATGTAAAAGAACTTTTCGTATAAAGTACCAAACAAAAAAAAACCGTTTCTTTCAATAACTTTCAGTTAAAAATTTAAAACTTCAAATATAATTGTGCGTTATTGTATATTTTTATTTAACTTATTTAAAAGAAATATGTTTATAATTGATGGATTTAAACTACTTTCTGCCCTTAAATCGAAGAAAATAATTCTGAGAGTTTACGAATTATTTAAAGGTATTATTATGAAAAAAAGAGCTAGGATTTTCGACGGCTTTATAAATATATAAATAAATAAATAAATATAAATATATATATATAATTTCAGGCTTTCAGAGATTGCTAACAAGTTCAAAACGAATAAATAAAAATTTGAATTTTTGCGGGGTGCCAGCTTCATATTTTGCACTGCCGCGTTTTGCGTACGTGGGTTGCAGCTTTTCACTAACAGTTTCACATTGATCCGATTGATCAACATTTCGATCAGGCTGGGTGCGTACTTGTCCCTTTCTTCCGAAGGCTTCACCATCATTCATGGTAACCATTGGAAATGCTGTGCTACGTAATCTTTGTTTAACAACGCATTTCCAATGGTTAGTATGAACGATGTTAAAGCCATTGGAAGAAAGTGACGAATTTACAAGTTTTTTCAATATTTCGCCATTAATACGATGGCTTACAGTTGAATACTGTTTGTTGCGAAGAACTAATATATATGCTATTATGTATTAGGTGTTGCGAACCGAGTAACAAATTAGTTCAGTTGTGACCAGAAGGATAAACCGAAGGCAGCAAGAACGGAAAGTATAATCTCATGCACATTCGTTTCGTGCTTACTGGCGACTCATCAGTAGGAGCCGGTATTACGCCCTTTAACCACTATATATCTGGTCAAAGAATGTGGAATAATAGGACGGTACAATCTCTTAGACGAATGTGTAAACCTGCAATAGTGAAGCTAACATCATCTAAAGTCAACGACAATGCGATTTCAACGCTAACTCACACTATATAATATATATACCGAGTCTGTAAAGGATACTAACACTATGGCTATTGTGTTAGTAACCGATACCAACATTATTGTACCGAAAAAGTACATGGTACTAACACAATGGTTTCCGAGTCGGAATATGGTACCAACATTATGGATATCAATTTATGCAAAAGTTCACCGAAATTGAGAATTACAACAATTTCTGAACACCTGTTACTCTAGTAAATCCATACATTCTGGCCTTGATCGATATCAGTTATCATATTTCGCGGTAAGCATGACATCATTCAATTCAATATATAACAGTTAAATACTGTTTGTTGCGGAGACCTAATATATATGCCAGTATGTATTAGGTGTTGCGAACCTAGTAACAAATAAGTTCAGTTGTGACCAGAAGGATAAACCAAAGACAACATGAACGGAATGTGTAATCTCATGCACATTCGTTTCATGCTTACTAGCGACTAATCAGAAGGAACCGGTATTACGCCCTTTAACCACTATATATTTTGGTGAAGAATGTGGGATAATAGGACGGTAAAATCACCTAGACGAATGTGTAAATCTGCAATAGTGAAGCTAACACTATATAAAGTTTGGACAATGCGACTTCAATGCTAACTGGCGACTCATCAGTAGGAGCTGGTATTACGCCATTTAACCACTATATATTTTAGTCAAGAATGTGGGATAATAGGCCGGTACAATCTCCTAGGCGAATGTGTTAACCTGCAATGGTGAAGCTAACTTCATAAAGTCTACGAAAATGCGATTCCAAAGCTAACTCACACTATATAATATATATACCGAGTCTGTAAAGTATACTAACACTATGGCTATCATGTTAGTAACCGATAACAACATTATTTTACCGAAACGTTTCATGCTACTAACATTAGGGTTTCGGAGTCGGTACATGGTACCAACCTGATGGATATCAATATATGCTATAGTCTACCAAAGGCAGCATGAACGCAAAGTCTAGGAGATTAAACCTTCCTACTTTCCCACATTCTTGCACGAAAGGAATGTGCATGAGATTATACTTTCCGTTCATGCTGCCTTTGGTTTATCCTTCTGGTCACAACTGAACTAATTTTTTAGTAGGTTCGCAACACCTTATACATACTTACATATATATTAGCTCTTTGAAACAAACAGTATTTAACTGAGACTCTATATAGTTTTAGCTTCACTAGTGCACCTTTACACTATCGTGTGTAAATTGCACTGTCTTATTATCACACATTCCTCACCCAAATATATATTGGTTAAAGGGCGTAATACCGGCTCCTACTGATGAATCGCCAGTAAGCAGGAAAAGAATGGGCATGAGATTATACTTTCCGTTCATGCTGCCTTTGGTTTATCCTTCTGGTCACTACTGAACTAATTTGTTACTAGGTTCGCAAAACCTAATACATACTTGCATATATATTAGTTATTCGCAACAAACAGTATTTAACTGTAATATATTGAATTGAATGATGTCATGCTTATCGCGAAATGTGATAACTGATATCGATGAAGGCCAGAGTGTATGGTTTAACTGGAGTAACAGGTGTTCGGAAATTGTTGTAATTCTCAATTTGGGTGAACTTTAGCATAAATTTATGTCCAACAGGTTGGTATCATGTACCGACTCGGAAACCATAGTGTTAGTATCCGGTACTCATCGATTTCAAAAAAGGTATCAGTTACTAACACTATAGCCATAGTGTTAGTATCCTTTACAGACTCGGTATATATATTATATAGTGTGAGTTAGCATTGAAGTCGCATTGTCGTTGACTTTAGATTACGTTAGCTTCACTATTACAGGTTTACACATTCGTCTAGGAGATTGTACCGTCCTATTATTCCACATTCTTCTACCAAATATATAGTGGTTAAAGGGCGTAATACCGGCTCCTACTGATGAGTCGCCAGTAAGCACGAAACGAATGTGCATGAGATTATACTTTCCGTTCATGCTGCCTTTGGTTTATCCTTCTGGTCACAACTGAACTAATTTGTTACTAGGTTCGCAAAACGTAATACATACTTGCATATATATTAGTTCTTCGCAACAAACAGTATTTAACTGAGATTATATAGTTTTAACTTCACTAATGCACCTTTACACTATCGTGTGTAAATTGCACTGTCTTATTATCACACATTCCTCACCCAAATATATATTGGTTAAAGGGCGTAATACCGGCTCCTACAGATGAGTCGCCAGTAAGCACGAAGCGAATGTGCATGAGATTATATTTTCCGTTCATGCTGTCTTTCGTGTATCCTTCTGGCCACAACTGGACTAATTTGTTATTCGTTTCGCAATAGCTAATACATACTTGCATATATATTAGGTCTTTGCAACAAACAGTACTTAAATATTATATATTGATTTGAATGATGTCATGCATACCGCGAAATGTGTTGACTGATATCGATCAAAGCCAGAGTGTATGGATTTACTGGAGTAACAGGAGTTAAGAAATAGTTGTAATTCTCAATGTCGGTGAACTATAGCATACATTTATATCAATCATGTTGGCACCATGTTCATACATGGAAAACATAGTATTAGTACCATGTACCTTTTTGGTATTATAATGTTGGTATCGAATACTAACACAAAAGCCATAGTGTTAGTATCCTTTACAGACTCAGTATATATAATATATAGAGTGAGTTAGCATTGAAGTCGCATTGTCGAGACTTTATATAATTTTTAATTCACTGCCGCAGGTTTACACATTCTTCTAGGAGAATGTACCGTCCTATTATCCCACATTCCTCACCCAAATATAAAGTGGTTAAAGGGCGTAATACTGACTCCAACTGATGAGTCGCCAGTAAGCACGAAACGGAAGTACATTAGACAAAATTTACTGTTCATGCTGTCTTTGGTGTATCCTTCTGGTCACAACAGAACTAGTTTGTTACTAGGTTCGCAACACCTAATACATACTTGCATATATATTAGTTCTCTGCAACAAACAATATTTAACTGGGTAGTGGTTGTAATTGGTTTTTGCCCATGCTATTTATTTTTTCATTCTTTAAACAAAGGGTTTCCTATGCTGTGCAATTATTTCTTTTTTACCAGAAGTGGACTAAATTTTTATATCTGTATTTCATCTATATACGCATTAAATAAAGGCCAGTATTCAATCTATCTCTGAAAATAAATGTCACACTTATTCCCATCAACAGTGTTGTTGAAATTTCAAATCAATTGGCTAAATTAGACTTTCAATATTTTTATTGGTATACTTTGCAAACAGAGTCTTTTCGCCGGTTTCCAATATTGTATGTTTACCTGTCTTGTTCCTACATATATACAGAAAGAAATTTCAAGGTCAGTCTCCTGCATTGTAGACTAAAGTGAAGCCTGGAACCGTTTACAAGAAAGTCTCTTAACGAGACAAATCAGTAAAGGTAACTGGTTTTCCACACTGCATATTATGAAAGATTATACTTTCATATACTTATTGATGATAGCAACCAGTTGTAATAGGTTGAGCCTCATAAAAAACATTTATTAATGAAAGAATTGCACCTATTTAACGTCGGCAAGTTTCATTATGAAGTTTCTAAATCTACCGGCTAGGGTCAGCTGGTTGGTAAATCGTAAATAAAGATGTAACCAGTCTATTTTAAGAATTGCCTTTTCCACATCATATAATAATTAGTTTATACTTACAAACTACTATGAGAAAAGGGGCCAAGTATATATGACAAGATCGCAACCTTGTTCAATGTAATTTTTGTCACCGCCCGCGCAACCGATTTTTGTTTAATTATATTAAATATATACCTCAAGTGCAAATGTACCAGTTTAATATCATTGTGGCACCGCATTTCGAAAAAATTATTGACAAATTTTAACATTTCCATCGACATATTTGTGCTTTTTCTGATTTCAAACATTGAATATACGCGTGTAATATTGGATACTTTTATCAAATATCTTATTTAATTTGTAAAACGCCATTAAACCAATAATCAAAACAAATAATTGATTGCTGCTATAATGAGTAAAATCCCAAGTTGAAATGTTCTTTTGAGATTTTTTAACGCCTTTCTAATTTTATTCATTTACAGTCAATTTTATACTGAGTTATGCAGAAGAAGAATACAATTAATTCATTCTCTAGACAATAAAACTTATCATGAGCAAAACGGATATTAATTTAGTATTTAACTCACTAAAATCAGCACTTTAAGATTTACATTTATGGAATTGAATTAGACCTTAGGGTGCATATTTTGGTCATCAATGCCGACTGGATTTTATTGTCGTTGTGATGATTTGAACGCCTCTATGTTTAATTATGCTGCATTGATTGCGTTTTAGCACTGTCCAGGATTGTAAGACCAGCACGCCGGTAGAAGAAATCAACCTAGCGCAGTTTTAAACCTTCAATACCGACTACACAAATCTATCAATTTCAAGGTTGCACGGCAGTGAAGTGTCGGTATATTACGCTGATTCTATGCTGTTTTATAAACGATAGGTACTTCTGGCAACAGAAACAGAAGTGTTCACGTATCATATGGTGAATATGGAAGAAACTTCACAATAAATCTGTTAAACGAACCAACTTATTGATTCAACTTGTTACACCACAAGGGAATAAAACGCCACCAAATCAAACCGTAGCCATAAAATATTTTTGGTATGACGAGGCAGGCCATTGTATGTATAAATAAGAGAAGGACATTATTTCCTTGTGAATGAAGTACTGAAAAAGTTTTGCATTGGGAAAAATTGCTATGAAAGGAATGAATTAGTACTGAAGCATAATCATTTTCATAAAAAATAGTTTGTTGAAACACAATCGTGAATATCTAATTGTCAAAGCAAGAACGAACTATTAACTTTCACGCATATATAGTCGAATATTTTTTTTATAAATAAGGGCTAGAGTTCATCATTTTGTACTCAGTCTTTTGGTGTTTAATGGTAGATTGAACTCATTCCAGTATTAAAAATTGAAGAAACATAAATTTATATACGCTAGATCAATTTAAGTATTTGAAAGTCACCAAAAATACTGTCCCTGCTGATAGGCGAAATAACTTGCTAAGAAGGAAACATATCTTCACACATTGTATTACATTTGTCAAAAACTTCGTCCTATCCGCGTTTACGTTTAAATAGTAAAAATTTTATTGAAGAAGAGTTTTAAAATATGAATATTACACGGTAAGAAAATTTGAACTAAGTTTTGCAGAGGTTTCTAGTTCTAATTAAAATCAGTTTATTACATGCATTTAGACATGCAAACTCCCGAAGGCGTTAAATAAAATTGAAGATATTTCAAAGCGACTTAAGCTGAAATATAAGCGCATTACATGCTTCGCTAACATGGCCTTCAGATTCAACGTAATGAAAAAGAAATCCAGGCACTAAAATAATTGAAATATCTCTACTGACATTTTCCCCGTTTTTTGTGGTAATCAAGGAATGTGATTTCCTGTCTTCGTCGGAACCACTATAAAAATCGCATTGTATTTCTCCACAAATAGTCGAATGGATATAAAGGTGGAAAAATGGGAAGACATATTTAATCAACTTAATTATATACATATATAATAGGTAGATAGATATTCGTCAATAAATAACAATAAAGACACACATATATTTGGATTAAGAACAAAATAAAGAAATATATATATATATATAGATGTATAGATATATAGATGGATTTATAAAAAAATATATAGAAAAAAATATACAGACAGACATATAGATAGATAGATATAAAAATATATAGATAGATAGATAGATTGATAGACAGATAGATATATCAAAATATAGATAGATTGATATATAGATAGATAGATCGGTTCGATAGATAGATAGATAGATAGATAGATTGGTAGATAGATAGATAGATAGGTCGGTAAGTAGATAGATAGGTACATAGAAAAATAGATAGATAGATAGATAGACAGACAGATATATAGATGGTTTGATAGATAGATAGATAGATAGATAGATGGATGGATGGATGGATGGATAGATAGATAGATAGATAGATAGATAGATGAAGTACGCGAAATTTCGTAATATGTACGAAACTGGTCTAATTGGTTAAATGCCTTGTCCACATTATACAATGCCTAATTTATGCTGACAACTGGGTGTATTTATTTGGGCTGATGTTAACATAAAGTTCGCAACATTGATTTAAATATAAATGTTCAACACAACAACGCTCATCAGTTAACGTGATGTCTGTTCTTTAGTGAAAGATTAGAGGTATTTAGATCTCAAATGGGCTCCACGTAATGAAAAGACTAACCAAGAAAAATTAATTAGTATATGAATAGCAATTCGATTTAGCGTGCGGCACGGTGGCTCAATGCTTAGAGCAACAGATTCTAAGGCAGATATGCCCAGGTTCGAGCCCTGTCCGCGGAAAATTCTGAACGATACGTGATGTATTCTCAATGAAAACGAATCCAATCTACTGGATGAATTTCTTTTTCTACACTATAAAATTCTTAGCCTATTCTGACAAATGCATGTTCGCAACCTTGATTATAATAAATGATATCACCACCCGCACAACCAATGTTCGTTTAATTATATAAATGTTCATTTCAATACCACTTTCCCATCTAGTGTGGTGTCTTTTCAGTAATGACAGGTTGTGGACGGTTAGTTGGAAATTTGGCTCTAAATATATACCATCTAAAATGAAGAAACTAACCGAGTTAGATTAGTTATTATATGCCTAAAATTTTTGTGTAGTGTGCAGCAGTGTGGCTCAGTGGTTAGACCACCAGATTCCGAAGCAGACATGCTCAGGTTCGAGCCCAGTCCACGGCAAACTCTAACCAATACGTGACGAGTTTCCAATAAGGACGACACCGGTCTACTGCATGGATTACCTTTTCTTCACTATATAATGCTTAGATAATACTGAGAAACGTGTGTACATAAAGGGACAGGTGTTTAAATAAAATTTGCAACCTTGATTTAAAGATTTTTTATCACGTTTCTCGCAAATAAATTTAGCTTAACTAATTTCTATTTGTTTGTGGTTTTCTACGGACTAGTAAGTATGATATGCAAGTTTGTAGTTGGCAAAAGTGCTTCGTCTTGTTTCCAATGTGAGTAGAAATTGGTTCTATGAAGTAGGGAGTATTGAAATTGTTTGTGATAGCGATTGACGTCTACTGGATAATGGGCTGACTCCACTTGAGATGGTTTTGTCACTTTGTATATTAGCCTCTTCAAAGTAAAGCTTATTTCTTAAGAATTCAAGGTGATGATTAAGGGTCTGTTCTTTTTCCGGGTTTAAAATTACTGTTACAGGCCTTTTAATCCCGATATTTCCTATAGTCTCAAAATGTGTCTAAGCTGATAGTCAGGCTGTAAATTGTTTATGAAAAGTGGCAATTTGTCTTCTGTGAAGGCATACGGGAAATTTTTATTGAAAGAATGATTTTCTTGTTTATTCTGGTCTAAAACATGCTCATTAATTAAGGATTAATGGATTCTGTGGGCTTTCAGCGTATACTGCAATGTGGTTTATTTAATATTCCCTCCAATGTGGACGACAATTAACGAATATTTTATCATCAATCCTTGAATTCTAGAAAGTTCTGTCCATGAAGATTCGAAATACGATTATGGAAAATGTGACATAACCCGACTAAATGTACGGATTTCTTAGTATCATTTCGTTTACAACAATTTTATTGACACACGTATACAACACCAAAAATTGAGAAGTAAATTTCAAGAAACATTCAGATCAAACTAGGCGAACTTTGCAGGCGACAGGTCAACTTATTTAAATTTAGCCAACGCTAAGTGGCTTAATTTTATCGGAGGTCTATTTTAAATATATTTAAAATTAAATAAATTGTATTTTCTATTAAATGTGTTATGAACACTTGGGGCATGTGATTTGATCAGTGCATTTTCATTATTAAAAGGTAAGCGAATTTAAATTTGATAAATATCAAAAGTAAAGATTATAGGTTCCGCAAATGCTGATTTGTTTATCATTTTGGTCATATTTGATCTAATATATCACTAGGTACACAACACCTAACACACAATTGCATATATTTTATTTATCTTTCACAAACACTATCTAACGTTTATATATTAAATCGAACGAAGCCGCGAGTTTAATCACTGGAGGATACAAATTTGCTTGTTTTAAGTTGTCGTTGTATAATTAACTTGATGATGCGTGTCTGTCGATGGAAGTTTGCGCTTTTTCAGTTTTATCAGACTTCAGAATTTAATGGGTTTTTTGCAGGAACCAAACATTGCTTGATGGGTCGGACAAGTTTTTAATAGTGAAAGCCCTTTTTGTTTTTGGCTTTTCTAAGTATAAGACTACTCCTTCATTTAGTTCGGAGTAAAATCTGTGTTCAATTTGTTAGATTAAGTAAGTTTTTAAGATTATAATAAGATGTTTTTTTAGAATTATTGCTAGGAATTAGTCCATTGTTATGTACAATTGACTCTGTTAGCATTGAAGACTACCAAAATTTGAGGCATGTATAATCAATGTGATTATTCATTGTGGCATTTGCATATTTCAGAATTTCGCTACGTTTGAATGTATTATTTGTGAGAGAAAGACAATTGTAAACGCCCCGGCTTCAAGTAAATGCCGTACGACGTTACAAACTCGGTTAAGGTGCTCTGAATAGAGATTAGTTACTGATATGGGGGCCCTTAAGAGGGCCGGGTAATGCGTTCTCTTGAAGTCTTCAGCGTTGAAGATGTCCTAGAGCCTTGGGTGGACTCTGGTTGATTTGTTGCTCCCGTGGTTGAGCTGTGATCGCGTTGTGGATGGTGTCCTGCAGGTCCTGCACTCAATTGGCTCGTCTCTCCGGTATCCCGCAACAGGATGAGTAGGTATTGACAGCCGACAGAGCGCACACGTATTGACAACCGACAGAACGCACACGCGTGAAGCAGGTAGAAGGCAAATGCCACAACTGACTTGCATGGTAAATTACCGTGCTTAAATAGCATGCAATATGTGTACTTGCATACTATTGGTTAAACGTGGTTAAACGTGGTTAAACGGCAATTTGCTTTTTTCTCATTGGTGCAACGTAAATAAATTTGAATTTAATTTACGCAATATGTCGGCGATTGATTTGTGTCGTTACACTACTTTACCTCACCTGAAAATTCATTAGACAATTTAACAACCAGTAATAAAATAATTTAAATGTTAGAGTGTAAGTCAAAATTAACGCAATACATTCACATATGTCTACCGCAGTCTTTCTTTCTCCGAAAATCTATATCAACAAGCAATAGAGAAATCACTTATTAAAAGTACACAAACACACAAACACACAAACAAAGACACACACGCACAATTTTGACATATTACAAAGTTGAAATATTAAAATCAAGCTACCATTTTTACCGCTTATATCATGGGTGGTCAAAATAAAGTACAAATTTGCATTAACACATTAGCTATCCAGTATGTAACGAAATCAAATCTTTGTTTGATCACTTACAAGTGAAAAAATGATACACATACAAAAGTTAAGCAGTAGGTAATTAAATGGTGGGTGTTTAAATGCAACTTAAATTTGTAAACGCCCCGGCTTCAAGTAAATGCCGTACGACGTTACAAACTCGGTTAAGGTGCTCTGAATAGAGATTAGTTGCTGATATGGGGGCCCTTAAGAGGGCCAGGTAATACGTTCGCTTGAAGTCTTCCGAAGTGAAGATGTCCTAGAGCCTTGGGTGGACTCTGGTTGAGTTTTGGCTCCCGTGGTTGAGCTGTGATCGCGTTGTGTATGGTGTCATGCAGGTTCTGCACTCAATTGGCTCGTCTCTCTGGTATCTCGCATCAAGACGAGTAGGGATTGACAACCGGTAAAGTGCAATATGCGCTGACAGCCGATCAAGCAAATACGCGAAGCAGGTAGAATGCAAATGTCACAACTGACTTGCATGGTAAATTACCGTGCTTAAATAGCATGCAATGTGTGCTTGCATACTATTGGTTAAACGTCGTTTAACGTGGTTAAACGGCAATTTGCTTTTTTCTCATTGGTGCAACGTAAATAGATTTGAATTTTATTTACGCAATATGTCACCGATTGGTTTGTGTCGTTACAATGTTGTATAACTGGTTAATAGCAAATAAACGATGCTCACATAAATCCCTCAAACTAGATAACAATTTTCTTCATCAACAATCGCGCAAGCATGTATTTCTTAATGAATTACTTCTATAAATTTGACGATTATTGTTAAAAAATCTCTATGTTCGTGATCGTTTATATATCCTGCAGCTAGCATTTTAGTTAACTACAGGACATTTAGGGCTATTAGGATTCGAGCAGCATTTGTATGCTTAATAAATTATCAATGTTTTCTTGTTAATCCTTGTTACGAATTGGCACAGCGGGAAAAGAGGGATCACATCCGCAATAGCCAAAATAATTGTTTATAAAAATCATATTCTAATTTTTGACGAATTCATGGTTCTTCCTAAGCTAGACCAAAAAGAGGCTGCGTATTTCTGAAGCAGCCAGCCGCAGCACCGTTTATTTGCAATTAAGTAAACAAACGTAATTTCTACATAAATGCAACACAAAATAGATAATTGTTTCTAAGTGTATGCCTCCTCATTTACGTTTTATGCTAACTATACTTTGTTATAGAATATAAACATTTGTTCCAACATAATCTTCTTTGCTTCTCTTGATGTGCTTAATTCATTTAATTTGATTAATATGGCGACAATTGCAAAAATGTTTCTGCAAAAAACGTTTCATTTAGGCATATTATGCATGAATCTACCAGAGTTGAAAGATGAATTTTCGTTTTCAATATATGATTTAATTATTGTGATTTGATTCTTGTTTGTCTGTTTCCTAACGTGCTAGATTGATAACCACAGAAATTCGAAACACGTGGATACACATGTCTGATGATAGTTTTGCTAAGCTGTGTGACTGGTTTATGAACTGGATTAGTGTTTAACTCTATTCCACTGACCGTTTAAAATAAGTTTCCTCTTCGCTCGCGCAATCAGTGTTTACTCGTGCGATTACATTTTTCGTGTCTTATCACTTATTTGGTTGAAAGACCGGTTATTTTAGTATTCATTTTCGTTTCTCCATAACAAGCTGTCATTCGTCATACTTTTTCAAAGGTTCTTACACTTTGGAATTTTTATGTTGCTGCCGATAAGGCAGTACATATATCAGTAATTATATTTTATTTGTGTATGCATATATATATATATATATATATATATTCATACAAAGAGAGAGAGGGGAAGAGAGATATATAGTGGTTAATATTTCATGAGCAAAATACAAATATCAGTCTTTTTCTGGTTAGAAATCATTCTTTTTTATTTTTAGGAATAAAATGTACTGACATTTTCTTCAAAACAGTTACTTTTTACTGTCATTCTTTTGATCTTTCTTAACACATTTTGACCCGAATATCTGCTGATTTTCTTCAGTTCCACTGACCATATAGCCACGAAACAAATTTCACAATGCAACAAAAAATTAGGTTTATTTATCGATTCGATTTACTGTTTACATCATATTTAACGTATTTCACTAAAATGGCGTATATTCAGTATATGATTAGTTAGCAAAAAAATTTAATTAGTAAGTTAGAATTTACCTTTCACAGTTTATATTCCAGATAAATTCATGTCACATTAATAATTATGATCATTTAAAATTAAATAGTCTATTTATTTTTTTGGTTGATCAATTTTTTTCTAAAAAAGCCTAAATTGATATTAACCCTACATTTATATTCATTATGTAAAGATTGCAAGCAAATTATAGTAAATCATGTTATCGCTTTATTTGGAATGTTCTCAAATTGGGGCCAAATACATCTACTTCAGTTATTGATTGGCAACTCTCTCTCTCTCTCTCTCTCTCTCTATATATATCTCTCTATATATATATATATATGTATATGTATATATATATATATATATGCTACAGGAGAATGTCAAATAAGAGCAAATCCGTGCCATTTAATGGTATATATTTGCCAAATTATTCGGTTAGAGCACCAGATTCCGTAGCAGACGTGCCCAGGTTCGAACCCTGTCCGCGGCAAATACTTTACAGTACATGAGTGGTTCTCGTTAAGAACGTAACCGGTCTTCATGATGAATTGCCTTTTCTAAATTATACAATTCTTAATTTATAGTGATAAATGTATTTAAATAATGGGACAGGTTTTTATATCAAGATCTCATCCTTGATTTTATAAATTGTTCTCCGCGTCCGTGCAACCAATGCTCATTTCAATATACGAATGTTCAAATCAATATCACGTCCCCAGGAGGCGTGGTGTCTTTTCAATAATGACAAATTGGGGATGATTAGATGGAACGTTAGGTATAAATTTATGCCATGTTTGCCCCACCTAATGGAAACGCTAACAACGATGCATTATTTGGTATATAAATGAACATTAAGTGTAGTGTCCTGCAGGGTGGCTAAGTGGTTAGAGCCACAGATTTCGAACCAGACATGCCAAGGCTTGAACCCTGTTTGCGGCAAACTATGGATCGTAGGTAATGAGTGCGCAATAATGACGTAACCGATCTAATGGCGAATTGCCTTTTCTGCATTTAAAAAATATTTAGTTTATAATGACAAATGTACGTACATAGTGGAGTAGATGTGCCCAGGTTCGAGCCCTGTTCATGGCGAATTCTGGACATTACGTGAAAAGCTCCTAATAAGGACGAAACCGGTCTACTGAATGAATTGCCTTTTCTACATTATACAATTCTTAGTTTATATTGACAAATGTATGTACATACTTGGACAGGTGTTTATAACAAGATTACAACCTAGATTCAATTAAGCACTAAGTAGTTGTATTTATGCTGTGATATTGATTAAAATTGTAATATTTGTGATTTTCGTTCCGCTAAACCAAATCTAAACAATTCCATTTATAGCACTTACATTAAAATATTAAATAAAAAATAAATTTAATGAAACTAACGTGCAAACTTTATCAGTATACTTAGCAACAATTGCATGGTTTCTGTAAACAAGTTTACTAGTTAGTGAAAACAAACATACAATTGCATCTAATCATTCGCTTAATATGGCAAAACAATTGTCAGTCACAAATAATGAAATGTTTCGACCTTCCATTGTCATAATCAGTGCAGGACGGCACACTGGCGAAGACGGATCAAACCAAAATGCATACACATTGTAAGGAAAATCAGACATGTGGTTCTTATCCCAAGTTGCCTCGTATACAATGTACCTAGTTGGAGATGTCGGATACACAATTTCTATGCAGTCACGAATATAAAATTTTCAAGCTTACGTCGCAAACATATTTTCTATGCCTTTTATATGCATTACAGTTTGATCTTCGTTGTACTGTGTTGATAATGATGGAAAATTGAAACACGTCAGAATGTGTGACTGACAGAAGGTTCACTATGATGGGTGACTGGTAAAATACAATGAGATTGGTGTTTAACTAAAGCTGCAAGCCTGATTTTTAAAAACAGTCTCTTCACCTCTCGCGAATTTAATGATAATTTAATTGTATAAATTATATACACGTGACGAAATCTCCAGAAAGTTAATGTTCGTGACTGCATAGAAATTGTGCAGCCGACATATCCAATGAGGCAATTCCTACGCGAGACTCCGAGAGATGAGATCCGCATATCAAGTTTTGCTCTCCATATTCATGCATTGCGATTTGATTCTCGCCAGTCAGTTTGTCACCGTCCTCTGATGATGATCATAGAAGGTTGAAATGCGTCAGGATGTCGACTGATGGTAGTTTTGATATAAGTTGCGGTTAATTAAATACACTGTGGTTGGTTTATTTTAAAGCTAGAAAACTTGATTTAAATAGTATGATAAACTCGTTTGATCACCATCCTAAATTATTTTTTTTCTGAATATATGAATTGGATCATTTAATAAATGTAAACTAACTGAACCATTGATTTATTAATGTAGTTATTTTTCATCGAAACTTATAATATAATAATATAATTTTACTAACAATATCAAAAGTTATGGTCACGGCGATTTCCGCTTATTGCGTTTTAGAAAATAGGTCAGGTCCGCAACTAAAATGAAAATTTAATGAAATTTAGACAGTTTAAATAGTTTTCCTACAACATATTGTACCAACGTACACAAAAACCAGCTTAAGCTATCACTTGATGCATTGGGCAAGGGATGATTTCTTTAGCACAGTCAAAATGTTTCAACATTCTATGAATCAGAGCGGCATTGCCAAAAGTACTTTTATCTTAAACAGACGAAGGCTCGCTATGTCGTGGGACTGGTAAGATATAATGGGATTGGTGCTTAACTCATGCTGGCCAAAGTGATATAAAGAAATATTTACACCACTCAAATAATCTATGATAATTTATTTGTAGAAAGTTTATATTTCTGGAGAAAGCTGATATCCCGTTATTTTTCTGGCTGCATTGAAATTGTGAAGCCGACGTTTCCAGTCAAGTGCACTGTATACGAAATTATTTTGAATAAGAACCGCATAACTGATTCTCTGTATTATGTATATCAATGTCTGTCTTTAGATTGTAATTAAACAATAATTTATTGTGAGGGTGATGGTAAAAATTCTTTAAATCAAGTTTTCGAGCCTGAAGTTAACACCAATTCCATTGTATTTAATCAATAAGTTATTGTTTAATTGTATTGCCTATATATATATATATATATATATATATATATATATATATATATATATGTGTGTGTGTGTGTGTGTGTGTGTGGCGAAAGCTACAAACTGCTAATGTTAGTAATTGAATAGAAAATGTGCAGCCGACATTTCCAATCAAGTGCAAAGTATGCAAGACCACTAGATTTGAGGGTCGCCTATCTAATTGTGCTTTCTATATATATGCAATGCGGTTTGATCCTCGCTAGTCAGCTTGCCGTCGTACTCTGATGATGATCATGGAAGGTCGAAACGTGTCAGTGCGTTGCGGCTGGCGGTAGTCTTGTTATGTTGTTCGACGACTGGTTAAATACAATGGGATTGGTGTTTACTTCAAGCTCGCAAACTTGATTTAAAGAATTGTTTACCACCATCCGCGCAATCAATTATTGTTAAATTGTTTTCTATATATATATATATATATATATATATATATATATATATATTTTGTGTGTGTGTGTGTGTGTGCGTTTGTATAGCGAAAGCTACAAATATCTAACATGTAACAGCCTGATGGATATCAATTTATGCCATAGTTCATCAAAATTGAGAATTACAAAAATTTCTGAACACCTGTAAATCCATACACTCTGGCCTTGATCGATATCAGTTATCACATTTCGCGGTAAGTATGACATCATTCAATTCAATATATTACAGTTAAATACTGTTTGCTGCGAAGAGCTAATATATATGCAAGTATGTATTAGGTGTTGCGAACCTAGTAACAAATAAGTTCAGTTGTGATCAGAAGGATAAACCAAAGGCAGCATGAAAGGAAAGTATAATCTCATGCACATTCGTTTCGTGCTTAGCGGCGACTCATCAGTAGGAGCCGGTATTACGCCCTTTAACCACTATATATTTGGTTGATGAATGTGGGATAACAGGACGGTACAATCACCTAGACGAATGTGTAAACCTATAGTAGTGAAGCTAACATCATATAAAGTACCGAAAATGCGAATTCAACGCTAACTCACTCTATATAATATATATACCGAGTCTGTAAAGGATACTAAAACTATGGCTACATACTTGCATATATATTAGTTCTCTGCAACAAACAGTATTTAACTGTTATATATTGAATTCAATGATGTCATGCTTATGGCGAAATTTGATAACTGATATCGATCAAGGCCAGGGTGTATGGATTTATTGGAGTAACAGGTGTTCAGAAATAGTTGTAATTCTCAAATTCGGTGAACTATAGCATACATTGATATCCATTATGTTGGTACCATGTACCAATTTGGCAACCATAGTGTTAGCCCCATGTACCTTTTTGGTACTACAATGGTGGTATTGGTTACTGACACAATAGCCATAGTGTTAGTATCCTTTACAGACTCGGTATATATATTATATAGAGTGAGTTAGCGTGGAAGTCGCATTTTCGAGACTTTATATTATGTTAGCTTCACTACTATATGGTTTACACATTCGTCTAGGAGATTGTACCGTCCTATTGTCCCACTTTACTCACCCAAATATATAATGGTTTAAGGGCGTAATACCGGCTCCTACTGATGAGTCGCCAGTAAGCACGAAACGAATGTGCATGAGATTATACTTTACGTTCATGCTGTCTTTGGTTTATCCTTTTGGTAACAACCTAACTTATTTGTTACGAGTTTCGCAATACCTAATACATACTTGCATATATATTAGTTCTCCGCAACAAACAGTATTAATCTAACGTTCGTGAATGCATGGAAATTTTGCAGCCAACATTTCCAGTCACGTAAAATGTATGCATGACTACTAGATGTGAGAGCCGCAATTTTGCTTTCCGTATATATGCAATGCAGTTTGATCCTCGATAGTCAGTTTGCCGCGTACTCTGATGATGACCATAGAAGTTGGTAACGCATCAATGCATTGCGACTTGCGTCGTTTTATTATGTTGTTCGACGACTGATTAAATACAATGTGATTGGTGTTCATTTAAATCTTGAAAACTTGATTTAAAGAACTGTCTTTAGGTTGTTTTACTTTTTTCTAGCAGTACAGCTTTATAAGCGTATTTAAGGCCAGAAATGTTTTCACCGACATATACCTCTTCTATTAAAAGTTTTCAAGATAGCACAGCAAATACGGCAATGATGGAAGGATGAAACAATGTAGTAACAATAGCAAATTCCTATAAAAAATTGGAGTCAATTGCGAAAGTTCCAAACAGACTACTACTAATGCAAATACAAGCTCATGAATAAACATAACGGGCTTTGAGTAGACAACTGATTTCTAGCAGGAAAACATCATTAGGCATAACTTATTAAAACAACTTGTGAAACATCAAGTCAAACGTAGCTGGTTATTCCAAAATAGGGACTAAATTGGACCACTTGTATCGATACGCTGGAGTGAATGCATTTCCAGCTGGAATCCTTGCCCGCGTTGGCCTGGCAAGCTTTCTTCCATTCTTCACCATTTTTAATAGGATAATTGCAGTGAACATATTTTTATATACGGCACAGTGCAAACGTATAGCGAAAAAACATAACAAAACTACCGCATCAGAGGTACTGGCGCGTTTCGACCTTCCATGATCATCATCAGAGTACGACGGCAAACTGACTAGCGAGGATCAAACCGCAATGGGATTGGTGTTTATTTCAAGCTCGAAAACTTGATTTAAAGAATTGTTACCACCACCCACGCAATTAATGTTTGTTTAATTGTATACCAGAATAATTTGTTTGAGTAAAAGAATGGCAATATTATGTTATTTTGAGCCGGATTCTTCCCTCCGAACGGCGATAATAAGCTTATGCTAGTCCTTTTAAACCTCGATTTCTGAAAACAGACATAGTTTTATTGGGACGTTGTCGACTTCATCAGCTATGCTTTCATATATAGGACCGCAAAATTTTGACACTTCACCAAAACTAGGATTGTAGATATTGAATTATTTGCAAAATCAACGGTCATAACATAGAACATCATTTTTCTAGGAATATAGTGTTAATTAAGGATTTCTTTATCCACCTGACGTATTGTTGTTTTTTGGCAACTGATAGCGCTCGTGATCCATTGACAAATTTAAAACTATTTATACAAGTGCTATGCAAAAACCATTTTTGATTCTCATTTACTGTGTGAATTGTGGTAGGCTCTTTGAAATGTTTAAAAACCTGTGTGTAATTCGCTCTCAGCTTTTCATCAACTACCATGTGTTGAAGATCCTGAGAGTTAAAGGGTTATTTTAATCTGTGTTCACGCTTGATCGTCTGGAAACAGGCAAAAGCTTGCTCAAACTTCCTCTTGATAGTGCTCCAAATACACCAAAAGGCCGTGTTTAAATCCGTTTATTGAACCAATCTAACACTCATGGCAGACAGTAGTATTCAGAACAGAGGAAACCGTCGTCTGATTTCAGGCATGCGATTGAATTGTGCGCGTTGGCATTTCATTTCTGCATCTGCATTATCCACGACGATGTTCGTAGATGCTTTCAGTGTTTCTGCAAAGCTATAGTTCAACACATCCGAATCAAGACGAAATACAAGCTTGTAGAGCCTAATAACATTGTCATAGCTGTTTACTGTAAGGTTCATCTGCCTATAGCTTTGTCACTTAATCTATGTTTGTGTATATTATTGTTAAATTCATCGACATGTTTTAAGTTGCTCAAATGCTGCAAAAGACCGGAGACCAAATTTAAACACTTTTCATTTAGTTATGTCTTGTCATGAGCGATGCTGTTAAGAGTAGATGCGTATACACTGATGACAACAAAACTCAGGGGGCCAACGCGGAATCTAAAGCAGTCCAAGCGAGAGGGTATATGTCTCCGGTCAAGTAAGGCTTTTTTGTATTAAGTATTGCGTTGCAGTCATTATATAAGCACCTGACCCATTAATTACTTACTCATGTCAGTATAAACTAAGAATTGTATAGTGTAGAAACGGCAATTTATCCAGTAGACCCGTTTCGTCCTTATTAGGAACTCATCATGTGCTGGCTAGAAATTGCCGCAAACAGGGCTCGAACCGCGGCAATTAATTAATTGTATCAAGACCGCAACCTTGATTATAATAATTTTATCACCGCTCGCGCAATTAATGTTCGTTTTATTAAGGCTTTTATTAAAACGGAAAAAAGTAAATACATCCAACCACACAAGAAACTAAAGCATCAGCTATTAAATGCTGATTCACAGATTAGATTTATGTCTGACTGTATAATTGATAATGAATAAGTATGTAGAACTGACAGTTTCCGCATGCTTGGTCTGAATTTGACATGTTTTCGAGAACTTGATGCAATCCTGGACTTATTTATTCAGGCATTAGGAACACAGCGTATATTTCGTTCGTTTTGCATGACTAATTGACTGACTTCAGAAGTAATTCCTCCCACGCACATAAAACAAAGGGGGGCAAAATCTCTTTATGCCTTCCAGATAAAGGAGGACCGTCAAATGCAATCTAAAGCCCACTCCAATTATAAACGCATGTCCTTTTACAGTATATTAGTCAATTGCCTAACTTTCCGTGGATCTAGAGGACCTTCATTTATACTAAAGAGATAATTTACAAGAATTGAATATTCCTTAAGAGTGCAAAGACATATCGGAAGAGAGCAATGTTATATTAAATGCCTATACGATACGATGCGAGATTGCAACTGGTCTTTGGTAAAAAAAACTACGATAAGAAGACAGTTCATGCAAAAGTAGTTCAATTATTCCATTATCCCTCTCGCATTTGATTTAAAACGCAGGAATACCGACATGCGTCATTGAAGTTCACTGTAATTTTTTAATGTTATCAAATATGTGATTTATCCATTTTAATTTGCAATGAATCACTGATTTGAATATCAAACCATGATAATAAATATAAGCTTATTTATCAAGTTCATTGTCGTCAAAATGCGCTAATATCAAACACTTTAATAAGTTTAAACATCCGTAAATCAGGAGCTACAATTCGGATGTTTCATACCTATCATAATGAAAGTATGCTTAAACAGTTTATTAGCAAAATAGGTGCACTAAAAGAACGGAAGTTCCAGCTGATATGTAGAAAGATTAAGTTAAATTATTGATCACGAATGATATTGTTGGTGATAAATTAGACCCAGCATGTTGCAACCCGAACTTAAAATGAGATTCAGTTTCGCTCATTGGGTTTGGCTTGGCAAAAGTGCGTGAACTTCGAAGCTTATTAGGAATTATTCTTTATTTCCAGCACAGCACAGAATATATAATGTCCAAGTTTCTATCATATAATTATAAAATACACCTACTTCTTAGATCATACATCGATGAATACTCATAATTTGGTTGAGATAAATGTATAATAACTGAAAGTTATTTTTTTGGCGAACTTAGCTGTGGTACTGTAAGGCCTAGATGATTTTCGACGTTTTCTTGTTGATTCATTATTACTATTAGAAGGAAGTCAAATGAGGATGAGGCACAGTACGGAGATGATATGTATATGTAGGTCTTCTATTTATTTTACGTTTAGGAAATAAATAATTAAAAAATTAGAGGTGTCCTTATGGGATAGCCATTGTCGGTACCAATAGCATAGATATTTATGCCTTATTTGATAATATTTCTTTTTGTGTCGAAACAGATTTCCCGCATACAAATTTTTTTTTAATATTTCACTGATGATATTGCGACCGATCTCTTCGATCATCTTTGTCTCGATTCGCGCTACTTGTTTTAATATAACCGTAACTACAGCCACAATTTAATACGGGAACTTTATGTTAATTCTGAAATTTAAATTATCTTTAGATAAGAAAGCCCTGAGACCCAAAATTTGTCTATAGTCTAACTAACTACTTATCAGCGATAATGTTGTCTAGGTTATTGTCAATAGTTATAACCTCAACTGACCAAATATGAAATGCGGTGTTGCGTGATCTTTGTTTACTGGCAACGTTTCGGAACTTCGGTACCCGTTCCATCATTAGGCCAAATGACATATAAACTTAGCACAATACTCAAAATAGCAGACCACATTTACTTAAATCTGCTATTATTAGTAAGGAATTAGATGTGTCATGTATTAAAATGATCATACAAAGGGGTATGGTTGCATTCGATGTGCGTAGCCTGGTAAAACTGCAGAAATATGAAAACAAAGTATGAATTATCTAAATATCCAGCTCTCCCCAAAATAAAAACGTCTAAGTTTGTATTGCATAAAATAAGAAAATTCTCCTATCTCTTAGATCACACATTAATAAATAATTATATTATGGACGAAATTGTTGATAAATGCTTACTAAATTCTGGTGATACTTCGTCAAGATTAGATGTGTTATCCATGTACACAAATATGTAAGTACCTTAATTCCCGGATTGATTCTGATGTTTTATTTTTGCTTATTTATTAATATTAGAAGGAAGTTAAATTAAAATGGATGAAAAGATAGAAATAATGAGTCTAGGAATGTACTCTTCATATATTCTAATGTCGAAAAGAAATCGATAATCATGATAAAGATTTACAAATAGAGAAGCCTTTGTTGTATGTAATGGTAAAAAACTTCATGTATTACATGGAAAACATTTTTAAGTGAGGGACCCTTCTTCATTCCAAGTCACTTCATTCGCGTAGGATGAAAACTAGTAACTTAATATCATTGAAAATTATAACCTTTATCTTAATAGGTATTAAGGATAGAAGATTAGAATTAAGCAGACTGCGAGTTATATTCAGTTCCAATGGTTTACCTCGGAAGTTAATATTAGCAACAATTGCGAATGTCGTAATAAAATTTTACCCCAATTCTATGTACGTAAAATCTTATAGAGCAAAGTAGAATTGTAGTGTCATAGTAATAACAGACTCCATACTAAGCATAATACTAAAAGCAATCGCATTAAAATTCAATTTAATAACTGTTTTATGGAACCCCTTTGATCGGGGTGGCAAAAATCCAAAAAATGAATATTACTAACCCTTCGATAAATCAGTGGCGTACTAAATACCAGCAGATTTTAATTGCCTATTTGTGAGTGAAATCATACGCCCAATCAAAATAAGAAGAGACGAGCACAGAACTTCTTTTAAGGATAAACATGCTACTAAGTAGAATATTGTGCGTAGTTCGGTAAATTATGGTCTCAAATATAACTAGGTTGATTGGAGACATAACATAACGGAAAAATTGATTAGGTAACGTAATGAAATTGAGTCTAAAGACGATATTATGAATGTAAAAGCAGTAAAATTACTGCTAGGATACATTAGGTTCTCAGCACTCACTAAAGACTTAATTTGACGATCGCACCAAGTGGAATCTTAAATTAACTCCAACGAAAGAATTCTAATACTTATTCAGTCTAATATTTATTAATGAGCTCTTACATTATTTGGTACCTTTAATTAAAACTAATCTTAGATAATTTTCTTAATCGCCTTTTTTTCATTATTTGTTGTAGCCTCATATCTTCATTAAGATATTTTTTTCTTTTAATAACGTTTTGATTACTTATTCTAGTAGGACTTTATTTAAGGAGTACCTTTATTATTTTTCTATTTCCTAATCAATGTGGTCATTGTTAATTTTTTCATTTCACGTAGAAAAAATAAGGCAATTGGATTGATGTTTGCATAGTTTAAATTAACATTAAGCCACTGTAGTTTCACTTAGAAAAATTCGTAAGTGTAAATATTTATATTTAAATGAATTCTTAGCAGTTTTATATATACGAACATAAACACGCGACAACCAAATGAACTTTAATTATCTATTAAGAGGTTATCCAGTCATAAGTAAAAATGAAACGGTTTAAACAAAATTGTATACACTTTATTAATTAGCCATTTATTATGTGATGGGCCGCGTCTAAAAGAAGGAACCCAGAAATGAGTTCCGAAAATTGTTTAGTTAAGGGAGAATCTGTGTACAATCACTTGTTAGTCAAGACAAGGTGCAGATAATGATACAATCCACAGTACAGTAACAGTTTTTTCCTTTTAATCATTGATATAGCATTTGGCCTTATTTTATCTATATTTGATACACAAAGAAATTAAATTAATTGATAAAATATTTTTAATTCAGAATTTCTCTTACCTCAACGCACAACAATTACTGTAATCATTTAAACAAATCTTGCATACTTGAGATTAACATGAATCCCATAATTATCCAGTGAACAACTTAGTAGAATCAACGTTTGTCATACTTATTGAAGCTTATAACCCTTCTATTTTTCGGACCAAATGTGGATTTCAAAATTGCCAACGAGGATTGAACATAAATGAAGATATTCATAGTTTATTGAAATTTAGAACATCGACTTTTATCCTAGGTAATGTTACATAAAATCGATTATGCAAGAATATTGTTTGCGCAAATACTAGGTGTGACAATCTACATTTTGTTTCACATTTAACCACATTCATATACGATATGTAATTAAGCCGCCAATAATTGCGCATGCTGAAAAAATCATATTTTGCGAAATCGAGATTAAAGCAAAACCAATTTTTAATCAACCAAAATTTTGCAATGGCCAACTGATTAACATAAAGCAAATAAGATGCATAGATCATATATTAACAATCCAAATGCGGCTCTAAGCCGCAGTAGTTTTACGTACGTTGTACTTGACAAACTTCAACTTTCTGAAGCTAGCCTTCTTATTTTCAATGCGCTATAGATAAATTACAGTGTGATCCTCGTTAATCAGAATACCATTTGGCTCTGATTCTGCCTTTTATAAGTCGACAATTGTCAGTAAATTTAACTTTTTGGAGTTTTACTATGTCGTGCTACTTGGTGAAATGTAGGATTGATATTTACCTAGAATTTGCAAACTTAACTTAAATAAGTGTTTTCTATATCCGTGCACTCAATCATTACTAAGTTCTATTAATCGTTAATTAAGTCACATTAAGAAATCAACCGCACATTTCCTACATCCTTCAAATCATCTTACAATCATAATTTCTTACTTTTTGTATTTATTATTTTTGATGTTATTGAAAAATAAATGCTTCAAAATTAACGTTGCCATTTGAAAATGTGTGCATAATGGCACTAACATTTGTTAAAAAATAACGCTTGAATCACAATTCCGTGCTTCCAGACTGTATTGGAGTACATGGTGAATAATCCGGTTGTGTTAAGAAGACATTAAAATTTCAATACATTGAACAAATATTTGTCTGGTTTATCTCCGTTATACATTCAGAACAGTTTAAAATACAACCACACGCGCAAACGCATATATATAAACACATAAACACACATTTATATATATATATATATATATATATATATATATATATATATATATATATATAATAAAATGTAATCAAAGGGTACGATTATACTCATTTCATCTGTATAAACAAAAAAATCATAATATAGAATGGGAAATTAATTAAATAGACTGTCTTTCTCCTTATTTGGAACTCGTCAGTAGTTGTTCGAATTTCTGCTTTCAGGAATTGAACCAGGGGCATTTTGTTCAGTCTAGAAACTTAACCCATTATAACCCATTATAATTATACAGTTTCGAACTATTTTAATGATAACATTTATGTGGCTTGTATATATATCCATCGACTTTAACTTGTTGCCCGTCAAGTTAAATTGTTGATAACACCGATTCGATATACGGTCTTCTTTGTCTAGATACTGGAAATTTGTTGAAGCTTACAAGAGTTCAAACGGCCCTGAATCACGAGAAATTTCGAAATTATTTCAGTCTCCATCCAAATCCTACCACCTGTTGGATGTTTGTTTAAATTTACCTTTGAGATAAATTATGTGAACTATATAATCTCTCGTAATCATAAGGTATAATTTACGAAACTGGATGAACTTGAGTCACAGAAATGCCAAAAACATAGAGCATAAATGCGGTAAAATTATTTCCATCTATGTAATAAACGAATTAGTTTCCCAGAGTTTTGTGCACAGTTTAACAAATTATAAATTGTGTTCTTATCATAGAAACTTTACTCGGTTGGCATATTATAAAATGTAATATTTAAAGGCTGATTGTGTCATAATGTTTAAAATAAGTAGAATTGTATGTTCTGTATTGAATTACCAATACTTCTTAAATAAAGATTTTTTGCAAACTCGATTGCTGATAGATAAGAGAAAAATATTGAAAAAAACTAAAACAGAATATAATATAAGTAATTTTAATTGGTTTGGCTTTGAGTGATACGGACAAACCCGTGGTGCAGTGGACAAAGTCACGGAATACAAAGCAAATGTACCCTGGTTCGAGCCCCGTCAACAAAAAGTCTGGACAGTATTTGACGAGTTCCTGGTAAGGACGAAAGCTGTGTTCCGGACGAATTTTCTTTCTTACCATGCTCAATGCTTAGTTTGTATTGATACATATACATACTAGCATTGTTTTTTATCGAGCTCGAAAACATAATTTAAATAATTATTATTACCGCTTGTCAAATCAACGGCCGTTTAAATGTATAAATCTTGAATTTATGTCCACTTCCCCAAATCGATTGATATCTGTTCTATAATGCGAGACTGAGGTTGGCTTGTTGAGCTTAATTTGGAAAGAGATGACACATCGTCTTCACCTGAAAGAAAGGCTAACTAAAAACGATTAGTTTGTATACTACTGAAAATAATGTAGTGTGCAGAAAGATAACGCATTGGATATAACCATGGATTCAAAAGCAAATTCGCCCAACTCCGATCTAGGTCTAAAACAAAATTATGGACAGCACTTGGGTTCTCAATAGAGGAGAAACGGGTCTAATGGCTGAATTGCATTTGCTATCATACGCAATGCTTAGTTTACATATATATATATATATATATATATATATATATATATATATATATATATATCCTTACAAGTTTCCCCATTTTTAAATATAAATAGAAAGAATCGTAATCCATGGAATAAAACATATATGCATTTATAGTTGTTCGTGGAATAGGGTAACCACGTTGATTTAATAAATTTTTCTATACATGTTTAACCATTCTTTATAAATATAAGAAAGAAGAACCGTAATCCATGGAATAAGATATATATAAATTAATTATGTTTATTGGAATAGGGTAAACACGTGAATTACGGTTCATTATTCTCATGTATTAATAGTCTTTTGTGGAATAGAGTAACCACGTTGCTTTAATAATTTTATCGTTACAAGATTAACTTATTTTTTAAATATGAGAAAACGGAACCGTAATGCACGTGATTACACTATTCCACGAAAGACTATTAATGCATATATATCTTATTTCATGGATACAGATATTTTTTCTCATATATATATATATATATAATTGGATTGGTATTTATATCAAGCTCGCAACCCTGAATGAAATCAATGTGTTTAGTCTAACACAAATAAAAGTAAATCAATTAAAATTGGAGGCTTAACCAATTGGTAAAAGATAAGGAATACGTTCTTCGACTAAACGACATGTATTATGAGGCAGAGCATAAAGTCTGGTTTAAAGCTAATTTAGCTAATCAAGCTTCTTTTGTAATATATTTTAATGCCGAAGAACAGCAAGTCTTGGAGTACTGAAATTAAATTTGCAAAAGGCATTCAGCATAAATTGAAAAATAAAATTTAAAGCTCTGATAATGGAAAAGCTTTTTAATAATGAAAAAATACGGAGAGAACTTTGGAGGAATAAAATAAGTTTCTAAAACTGCATGGCATACAAAATCAAATAGGAAAAGTGAAGCAGAAAGTAATAAATGAGTTTCAAATCGTAACAGGTTCTCATTAACTAGACAGGAGCCATTGTACAAACTACTAGGTAATTAATCTTCTGCCGCTTCTTTTGAGTTTGGCACCACTATTTAACACATAAATGTTAAAATCAAGCTTCGAGTGTCTTTTATTGCTATGCCTTTGTTTACAAATGCGCCAACTGTGGAAACATTAACATCATTGTTCAAGCGGTAATACAAAACATATTACCAACGAAGATGCCAGGTCAGACTCTACGCAAGATTATTTTACTATGCACGAAAAATGTACAGTTTCCTTTCAAAGGAAGTATTCATTAAATGATTGGCGTAGCAGCGAGGAGCCCCGAACTCAATTGTCGGATGAGATTTTCCTAGGCCTTTTTTGAAACACTTCATTATAATGTAACATAAGTCAATGTACTCAACACATACAGTAAGTTGATGATGATTCCCTTAACACTGCTTTAAAGTTTTGATAAAGCGAATGAAAATATCAGTTTCACGTCAGAGTATCAGATGCATATTTGCCTGCCTATTATAGTACGATAGTAAGATGCTAATGTTAAATTAATGAGAACAATTTATCATAGACCAACTGCACAGCAATTTAATTTAAGCAGTCGTACCGTTTCAATACAAGTTTTAAACAGTTCGCGGTTTTTTTAAAGAATTGCCAGACTGGTCATTCCCGATTCGAATCGTGACGAATATATCATAAATTATATCAAATGTCTAATGGCTTTCCTAGCCAATGCAAAACGGGGAAATGAAATGTAACAGGCGTATATAGGACCAGAAATCAAAGCAATTTACCTGGTCATCCCATTTAACGGGGATGCTGTTTCCCGCACAGCACAGAAGAAATTTGAATCTGTATTAGCACGCACATTTAATTCAGCTAAACTACAATTGTTATTTACGATACATCATTTGCCTTAAACTGCAATTAAATAGAGAGGACCTTTAATATCGTCTTTAAATATTATTTACCAATATTTATGCGCTGGTAGACGATCAAATAACTTAGGTGGATTGATCAGACGGCGCATTAATCGAATGAGAGAACATTCCAACTTAAACGCGCGTTTCAAATCAAATAATGAATACACGTCTGCAATTACGCAACAAATCGTTGAAATCTTGCACATATGTCCTCGAGACGTATCATTTAAATAAATCCTAAATGCAATAACAGAAATGTATTAAGTACATACGAAGCCTTATGGATAGATAAACTACAGCCGGTATTATACATGCAGTAAAAACATGTTCGAGAATTGAGCGTGAACTGTAAATGATGCACGCAGTTAATTGGTTGTTCCCTCGCTTTAGACTTTCTCCACGTTGATAGTTTCTGCTTTGTTTTGTCTTTCAATATATTTACTTCGGTTGAATATGAGAAAGGAAAGGTTCCAGTGTCCGATAAAGTTTCTTTATATCTTTGCTCATAGAAAGGGTAATATGAATTATATTAAGGCTCGCATTCCAAAACAATCTTCCAAAAATCTAGATGAACTAGTGACGTTAATATTCAGAGCGCGTAGTACGTTATTTTGGAAAGAACATTATTATAAGTATATTAAACATTTACGTTTCGCACGAGATTTTGGGCGCTGTTCTCGCAAGTTTATAAAACGGGTGAATTTGAGAAATCTCGCAAGGTTGGTATATTCCATAATTGGATGTTTAAAAGAAGAAGATGCCGTGTTGCGGGAAAGAATCGGGTGTGGGATTTTTGCAATAGACGAGGTTAGTGGCTTTGCAATAATTCAATAGCTGGTTTTTATGCCAGCTATATAGATATTGAGATCAATTAAATTAGCCAAATAACGATTCCATTTAACCTGAACGGTTAAGTATTATTGCTAAATACTTTTTTTTATTTACCCAAGAAAGAAAATTTAAACTTGGTCTCTTTAACATCAAAAATATCAGAACCACGTGCTGGCAAGGGAAGATTACGCGGCGAAAAATGCTCTACATTTTCTTTAAAAGACAAAACGATTGCGAGGCGTAAATTGAACGTATAAGTTGCATTTATTCTGTATTGTCACTGCGATGGCGCAAAATCATCTATTTCTTATAAAGGATGTCATTATTGTTAAGTAAACTAATTTATGCAGAAAGAGAAGCATTGTACTATCTCGTGCATACATGGGTGCGAATTAAATTTTGTAAAAAGGAAGGTTGAAATTCGTGACTTGTGTATAAATAAGGCATCGAATTTTAAATTTCTATCATCTAGGCAAGTTATATGATAAATAAAACATCCAGAACACTTGACACAAATAAAGAAGAAGTTGCCGCGTTGCAGGCAAGAATGGACGAGTTAAATGTTTTTGCAATAATGCAATAGCTGATGTTTATGTGAACTGTTATGAAGAAATTCTAAACAGAAATATTGAAGAAATTATAAAATGATATAAAACTTAGATTTTTGTGTGATTTCATAATGACTGCTGTTGATAAACTTGTGTTCAGCCTACCACAGATACAAAAAATCAGCTAACAATGGAGGTACTATCGTTGGCTCGAAACTATGGAAATAGACCTTAAGTTAAAAGCGATATTTATTTTGAGGCAGCATTTAAATTGCTATTTGAACAAGCAGTCGAATTAAAATCTACAAACAATGGTTAGACAAAATGCTTTATAGCTACTTTGGTCAGACTGCACATGTGAAAAGGTTTAAATGCGCAGAACTGAAAGCATTGATAAAGAAATATTAATATACGCTTAAAGATATCAGCAGAAATGCAGACAACAAAATACTGTGCGCTGTAAGCTAAGAGCGTTTTTATAATGAAAAAATCAGACTATATACAAAATATGGAAAATGTGTTGAAAGGCAATACCAAATTTACGCAATTGCAGGGTAAATTAGATGAACCTGGCAAAGTTGAGCGCAAAATTCTAAATAGGCATGAATTAAGAGTAAGCCAGTTAAATTGATGACGCAATTTCACAGAATTTTAAATAAGTTTGATAATATAAACAAAATATTTATAGAAAAAAAGGTTGTTCTATGAGACCAATATTTTAAATGGTCAATTCTCCGTTCCGTTCATTGGCTAAATGGTTAGTCTACATACTGTAACCATTGCAAAAACTACTAAGAAATTCTTTTTTTGGTATATGTGATAACTGATATCGATCAGGGCCAGAGTGTATGGATTTACTGATGTAGCAGGTGTTCAGAATTAGTTGTAATTCTCAGTTTTAGTGAATTATAGCAAACATTGAAATCCATCGTGTTGGTACCATGTACCGACTCGGCAACACTAGGGTGATTACCATATATCTTTTCGATACTATAATACAGGTATCGGGTACTGACACAATAGCCATATCGTTGGTATCCTTTACAGACACGTTATATATATTATATAGAGTGAATTAGCGTTGAAGTCACATTGTCGAGACTTTATATGATGTTAGCTTCACTATTGCAGGTTTACAGATTCATCTAGGAGATTGTTGCGTCCTATTTTTCCGTAATACCGGCTCCTACTGATGAGTCGCCAGTAAGCAGGAAACGAATGTGCACGAGATTATACTTTCTGTTCAAGTTGGCTATGGTTTTCCCTTCTGGTCATAATCTAACTAATTTGTTACTAGGTGCACAACTCCTCTATCAGAATGGCATATATATTAGTTTAGCGCAATAAACGGTATGTAACTACTAAGAAATTAGCAATAATTAATTGCGCGGGTGGTGGTAACAATTCTTTTAATCAAATTTGCTAGCTTGAAGTAAACACCAATCCAATTGTATTTAACCAGTCGTCAGACAACATAGCAAAACTAACGTTAGTCGCACGCACTGACGCGTTCCAAGCTTCCATGATCATCATCAGAGTACGACGGCAAATGTACTATCGAGGAACAAACTTCATTGAATATATAAGGAAATTAAAGTTAAATATGTGGCTATCACATCTAGTAGTCTCGCATACATTGAACTTGACTGGTAATATCGGCTGCACAATTTCCATGCAGTCACGAACATCAACTTTTTGCAGCTTTCGGTACATATATATATATATAAAGGAAATAGAATTTAGCAATAATTAATTTCACGGGTGGTGGTATCAATTCTTTTAATCAAGTTTGCAAGCTTAAAGTAAAAACCAATCACAATGTATTTAAGAAGTCGTCGAATAACATAACAGAACTACCGCAGTCGCACGCACTGACGCGTTTCGACCTTCCATGATCATTATCAGAGTACGACGGCAAACTGACTATCGAGAATCAAACCGCATTGAATATATATGGAAACGATAGTCAGTTTGCCGTCGGTCTCTGATGATGATCATGGTAGATCAAGACAATTGTTTGCTTCAACTCACAAACTTGATTTGTTACCACCACCCGCTATCATTATTGATATATTGTATTGTTTGTATGTATATGTGGCGAGGCTACCAAGCAGTTAATATTCGTGATGCATAAAGTAATGCAGCCATTATTCAGTCAAGTTCAATAATAGAACTACTAGAAATGAACCGCATATCCACTGTTTTCCATATATATTCAATGATTTGATCCTCAATGATCAGTTGCCGGCGTACTCTATTGATCATGTTAGATCGAAACTTTATGTCGTGCGTGCAACTGGAGCTATTTTGATATGTTGTCGACGCCAGTTAGCTGCTATAAAGATTAGTGTTTACTTCAAACTCCTAAACTTCAATTAAAGGGTACTAAGAAATTATTCGTTTTCTGAATCTTTGGAATTTAAGAGTTCAGAAAATAAGTCCTTAAAATAAGATTATGTTGTTTGTTTACGTGCCGGGTTGTTTAAAATTATTTCAATTGAAGAAATTATTGACATTATTTTTGAAGCGGTAGACAAGTATATAATATTATCTGCGGTCCCAGGTAATATTGCACTCAAGCTTTTTAAGCTATGCACGAAGAATGTACAGTTTTTACAGTTAAATACTGTTTGTTGCGAAGACCTAATATATATGCAAGTATGTATTAGGTGTTTGAACCTAGTAACAGTAGTTCAGTTGAGCCATAAGGATAAACCAAGGCAGCATGAACAGGAAAGTATAATATCATGCATTCGTTTCGTGCTTACTGGCATCATCGGTAGAACTCCAATATCCCTACTATTCCTATATATTTGGTCAAAGGTATTGCCGTACTTATTATTCCACATTCTTTGTTAAATATATAGTAATTAAGAAACATATCTAACTCCTGATGGTCGCCAGTAAGCACAAACAGATATTGCATGAATTATACTTTCAAATTCATGCTGCCTTTTATCTTCTGGTCACAACTAGACAATAATACAATTTTTGTTTAATAGGAAACTTCTATAAGCAGATTGATGGTGTAGCAATGGAACCCTTATCTCTAATGTTGGTGATTTCATAGACCACTTTCAGACCATGTCATTAAACAGTGGCAAGAAGTACATGTGCACGTATTACCTGTATCATGTCGATGATATATTTCTTGTTCTGAAGAAAGTTTGCAAATACAAAATCTGCTTCAATGTTTCAATAAAGCGCATAAAAATATCAGTTTTTAGTCAAAGTATATTAAAGATAATTCTCCTCCTTTCTTAGATTTACTACTAAAGAAAGATTATAATGCTAAATAGATGCTAACTTTATATGGAACAAATTAACATAAATTAACCTAGCCTGCAAAGTATTTGAATTATAGTAGTGTCGTACAGTTTCAGTAAAAATTATCAACAGTTCGGAGCTGTTTTTAAAAACTTGACAGCTTGGTTTTTCGAGGTTCAAATTGCGATGAAAAAGCTAAAGCAAACACTATCAAGAATTTAATAGCTATATTAGAAAATTGGTCAATTCGATTGCTAAAATGGGAAATGAGAGGAAACAAAAGTTATTAGGAACACTATTTTCCGCACAACAAAGAAGAAAATTGAAGCGGCACTTACATGCACATTCAATGCAGGAAAACTACGACAGGCATTCAAACTAACACATTATATTTCACAATCAAATAAAGGAAAACAGCCGTTAATTTCGACATTAACTATTATTTATCAATAAGCATGCGCAAAATATCGATGAACTTATATAGGTCGATCGACCAGGAAACTAATTACTAGAATGGAAGAACATTTAAATTTTTGCGCCTGTTTCAAATTAAATGGTGATTACACTTCTGCAATTGCGCAACATATCATTGGAACCTCGCACTTATGTCCTCCGGTCGTGGTATTAAGACGAATAATAAATGCAGTAACAGTAAAGTGTTAGCCATATATGAAGGTTTGTGGTCAGACAAACTGCAGTTTAATTTATGCATGCAGAAATATCATGTTCGAGCAACGAGCCTGAACTGGAGGTGATTCACGCAATTTATTGGTCGCCGCTTTATATCACACTATCTTCAGTTTAACCTTCCTATTTCGCTTTGCCTTTGTAGCATATATATATATATATATATAACGTAATATATTTCTAATTAGGAAGAAAAAACATCAACAACTAAATTGGATAATGGTCATTTAATTCTAAAATACTAAACTTCACTTTACAATCTTTCATTTATATACATTCTGGGTTTTCATTTGATTATGTGGGTGGCAACAAATGTGAATCGGTTTTACTTCTATTTCTTGTTCTGGCTGATTAGTAAGTGTGTATGCGTTTGTGTCTGTGTACGTTCCTGTTTGCATGTAAATGTCTTTCACGATGTATTGCAAAGTGATATCTGAGTTATTGTCATTCTTGTATTGATGGCTTAAGAGTTAACCAACTGTTCACATTGTTAGTTGTTACGTGTACCAATGTTATTTTTCCGATTGTAGTCTTTAGTCTTCCCTTGTTCCATATTTTTGTTTTCTTCACTTGGTAACAGCGCAGGTTGGGTTACAGTGTTGAATGCTCATATTGTTCCGAAATTTCTGTCTCCGTGTGTGCAGTTGCTTATTTTCCTTTATATAGAACAACATACACCTGGCCTAAATATTCAAAGGTTTTATCGAAATGATACTCTAATCGACAAAACACGAATCACACAATCCTACAACAGTTTACTAGCATCCAGGAAAGACAAAAAACCCCCTTGACCAGACGAAACAAAAATTTGATTTGATTGGCAACAAGGGGAAAAGCATCTGCACATACGGAGACAGAAATTTTGAAGCAATATAAGCATTCAACACTGAAATCCGCACCTGAGAAAAGAAAAATAGGGAATAATAGCAAACTAAAGACTACACTCGGACAAATAACATTCGTACACGTAACTGCCAACAATGCGAACAGTTAGTTAACTCTCAAGCCATCAATGCAAGAATGACCATAACTCAGATATCACTTTGCAGTACAGCAAGCAAGACCTTTA